>MU704852.1:8707-45843 GCA_026770625.1 Nicotiana glauca
AAATTTCATAAAGAAAAAGGCTTATTCAGTTCCTCTAAGAAAAATTTCTCAAACACTAGTAAATGTTTAAAAAAAAAAGAAGAAGATAAAATCAGAATTCCCCATTCAACACACAAAAATCTTGAAAACTAAAACGGGTTAATTAATTCAATGCCTGTAAACATTAAAATTCTAGATAACATCAGAATTACCCCTTCAACAACAAAAATAAAAAGATAAAAGGAACCTTGACCCCTAAAAATCAAAAGCAAATTTCTCAAAAACAGGTTTATTCAATGCCTAAAATTTCTCAAACATCAGAAAATGTAACAAAAATAAATTAGATAAAATCAGAATTCCTGATTAATTAATTCAATGTGGGTACTAATTTTAAGTACTATAAACTAAGGCATGAAATGAGTGATTCACATATATGTTTAACGTATGAAAAAAGAAAATGAAGAAAAGAGAGTAAAATTCAGCTAACCTTTGCCGCAGGATTTAGAGGAAGAAGGGTTTTTTTTCTGGAACCCGAATCATCATCTTGTCTTCTTCTATATATATACAAAAACAGTGAGTGTGTGTACTCTTTGTTGTGAGAAATGCAGAATCAGATTGTGTCACTCACAGCCCAGATTTTCAGACGGGTGGCAAAGGTTTTACGGTAGCTGACAAAACTGGGGTTTAATGACGAGAAATATTTGAATTCTTATAGTTACGACGGCGTTTTACGCTTGGAACCAAAGTATTCTTTTCCCTTCTTTTTAACCGATTCTTTTCTATCATTTAGAAAAAGGCAAAATACCCCCTAAATTTGTCGCAAATTATTAATTTCCTCCCCAAACTATCTCGGATTTGAATTACCCCTACACTAGGATAAGCGAATTTAAAAATGCCCCTGGGTTGCCACATGGCACGAGAAGTGATCTCATATGGTCTTTGGCGTGTGAGGTGGATAAAAATGGCCACCTAATCTGTTCTAACGGTAAAAAAGCCCTAATCACGGCTATTCTTTCATTTCTTCCTCTTTATAAGTTCCTCCATTGAAGCATAACTATTGCTCTTTCTTTTTGTAAAATTCTAGTTTTTTTTCTTTAATTGTTAAAGTTCTTAGTGATATTTTTCCATTCCAGTTTACTCCAAGACATTGAAGATGAAGCCACTTTGTAAATGGCACATTTGAAAATTTCATGGTCAAATGACCATCACAAGATTTTTTTGTTGTAAAAACTGTAAGGTATGATAAAAGTAATGTTTAGAATGTTTAAATTGATTATAATTTATGCTGGGTTTGTTCTAGATTTTTTCATTAAAAAAATTGATATTTGTGTTTTTAGTGCATGTTAAAGGTCGTAAGGCTTGTATTTCTTTTGAGTGGTATGAACCGAAATTTTCGAAACAAGCTAATATTGTTATTTTGGGTTTGTTGAAGAAGAGAAATAAACAAGAGCAAGAGTTGAAGTGGAGAAGAATATTGAAAATTAGTCTATGTAATTAGTGTAGTATGCAATGTGATATTGTATTTTGATTGGCGTCCAATTTAATCTAATTTTAATTGGTGTCTATGTGCATACAAGACTCGATTCCTAAGGGGAGGTTCCCCACACAAGTTAGGCAAGATATTTACCTCAATCCGACCAATTCAATACTCAATTTAGCCTATTTCCTTTACCAATTCATCAACGCTCGGCTCAATCTAACCAAAAATGACTTGAATATGTCAAACAATGCAATAGAAAATAAGTTCAATTAACAAAACTATGAGTCTTACACAATTTACAAAAAGTCAACAAAAGTCAACTCCCCGGGTCCGCATCTCGGAACCAGACAAAATTTACAAAAACCGAATACCCATTTCGCTACGAGTTCACCCATACAAAATTTATCAAATTCTAATACTATTTTGTCTTTCAAATCATCATTTTACATTTTTGAATGATTTTCCAATTTCCCCAAACCATCCTTTAGATTCTCATAAATTTGATGTTAAATCTAAGATATAATAACAAAATATAGTTGGAAATTGATTAGATACACTTACCCAATGATTTGGTATGAAAATCTTCTCTCAAAATCTCCTCACCTCAGAGTTAGGGTTCAAATAAAGAGACTTGATTCTTTTCCAAAAAGCATATATTACTTATAGAATAATGTTAACAACTCCTATTACAGTTACTTCAATGAAAGAAGCTTTATAGAATTAAAATTAGTAAAATCTTACCTAAGATCAACAATGTCTCAAGAGAGATTAAATGGATTAGCTATATTGTCAATTGAGAAAGACTTATTAGGAGAAATTGATTTAAAGAAAATTATTAATAACTTTGCATCTAAAAAACTTAGAAAAATAGACTTCAAATAATAATTTTTTAAAAACACTAAGGCCCCTCATTAAAGTTTCGCTTTAGGCCCCAAAATACGTCGGGGTGCCCCTGTCGTAGTTCGGGAGAATATGTCTAGAAAATTATTATAGTTGCTCAGAAGAGAATTACAAATCCTGAAATACTCACGATCAATAGAGAATACTTAAGTGAAATTATATGAGACGTAGCTATCACGACCCGGATTTCCCACTGTCGGGACCGTGATGACGCCTAACTTTTCGGATGCTAGGCAAGCCAACAGTTAATGATTTAATACGCTAACCTTTGAGCAAATCAGTAAATAACAGCAATTAAACCAAAACATATTAAAGAGTAAGGAATTTCATAATAACCCAAGTGCTTATATACAACCCAAAAACTGGTGTCATAATTCACGAACTTCTAAGAGTCACTACGAATACTAGCTGAAAAAAAGTACAATTGTCTTTGAATTAAAAGACAACAGTAAACTGGAATAACTGGAACGGGACTCCAGGGTCTGTGAACGCCAGCAGATCTACCTTGGGTCTCCTGTGGGTCTGAAAGCAACAACTCAACTCGGGCTCAACATGGTCCAGTACCGAAATTTGCACAAAAAGTGCAAAGTGCAGTATCAGTACAACCGATCCCATGTACTGATAAATGCCGAGCCTAACCTCGGCGAATTAGTGACGAGGCTAGGATAAGACACATTCATAAACCTGTGCAGTTAAACAATATTCTAACTGAAATAACAGAATCTAAGTAGATATTAATGGGAGGGAAACATGATAAGGGGGTACCGAAACAAAGAATCAAAACAATAAAGGAATTTAAACAGCTAATACACTCTGAACCGGTAATAACAAGTAAACACAACAAGCGGAAAATGCACGACATCACCCTTCGTGCTTTTATTCTCTGCCTCACCAGATAATCAATAATAGAAATGTGCATTGCATCATCCGCCGTGCTTTCTCTCAACCTCACCAGATAATCAATAATAAAAACGTGCACGATATCACCCTTCATGCTTTTACTCTCAACTTCACCAGATAATCAATAATAGAAATATGCATGACATAACCCTTCGTGCTTTTACTCTCAATCTCACCAGATAGTCAATAATAGAAATGTGCACGGTATCACACTTAGTGCTTTATCACTCTACCTCACCAAAAACGAGACAACATAATAGAGAGATAGAAATGTCAACAAGTCTTACTTCAACTCTTAGTTCCACAATACCAATCTCAACTTTGGGTAAAAATCCCATCAATACCAAATTCCATAAAACATGATAAAAAACTTCTCAATACATCAAATAAATAGTCTATACATGAACAATATGATTAAAAAAATACAACATTTTCAAGAATAAGACTCACTCATATGTTATGACTCGACAACAACGTATAGATACTCGTCACCTCACCTACATGTTGTACTCAACACCCAAACACGTAACAAATAAGAAAATAACACATAATACCTCAAGCTAAGATTATCCACAACACTTACCTCGCTCATTCGGCCAAACTCAAGGCTCAGTTACTGCTTTGCCTCTAGCACCCACCTCCAAATCACTCGTATCTAGCCACAATTAACTTAATATCATCAATTATTACTAAAGTAATCAACTAGAATGAATAAATTTAGTTTTTCCAAACTTTCCCCCATAAAGTCAAAAATCGTGGGCCTGCTCGGTCAAAATTCGAGCTTCGGACCAAAATCCATTTACCCATTCACCCTCTAGCCCGGATATATAATTGACTTTGGAATCCTACCCCAATTTGAAGTCTAAATTCCCAATTTCCCAAATCCCCAATTTCTACCCAAAACCCCCTAATTTTACCATGAACACACTAGATTTTAGGTTACAATTTCATGAAATGCAATGGGTAATTGATAGAAAGTGGTTTAGAATCACTTACCAACACTTTGGGGAAGAAATCATCTTTTGAAAATCGCCTCTAGGCCGTTTAGCTTTTAAAAATTTATAACAATGACCTAAGTCCATATTGGGGACTGTTTATGAATTGGGCGACAGTGTTCATCACATTCGTAAGGACACTGTCGCGTTCGCGAAGAGCTGCTTTGCTAGGCTTACGCGATCGTGAAACCTGCGTCGCGTTCGCGAAGGCTTTGCCCACTGGCCTTCGTGTTCGCGTAGAAGGAAGTCTGACCTCTCCCTTAGGTCCCCAATGCTTCGCGTTCGCGATGAGCCGGTCATGTTCGCGAAGGGTAAATCCCCCATCACTCCACGTTCACAACCAGGCCTTCGCGTTGTGAAGAAGAAAAAATCACCCCTACCAGCCCACCATTCGCATTCGCGAGAGTCGCTTCGCGAACTCGAAGAAGGACACACCAGAACAGCTGATGCAGTAAAAATACTATTGATACCCAATTTTTCCCTAAGTATTTCTTAAACCTAAATATTTTTAAAATAGCATATTAGTGCATATATAAGCAAATCCAAGAGTATTGACATTTTTTGATGATTTTTAAAACCAATTTATCGCATATTTTTACACAACAAAATCCAATAATTATTCCCAAAATTATCATTTTGGTGAATAATTTATTTTTTCATCGCATATTTTTTATAAATTTGTTTGGTATTTTAAAGCTAAATTGCATATATTTGCAATTATAGCATATCTTGTAATTTATGATATTTTACGTTTATAAAATTAATCCCAGCATTTTTTAATTAATATTTATATAATACTTATTTTTAAAACCCAATTACCACCTGCAACCCGACCCATACCCTTTCCTATCATACCTAAACCTATTCCACATTTAACCCGTCTAATCTCAGCCGTTGAGATCAACGGCTCCCCTCTTCCCTTCCCTTTTTAATTCAAATGACCCTAAAACCCTACCTCATTTTTTTCGACCGCCGCCTCTGAATCCTCTCCTCTCTCAACTCTCTCTCAACTTACCTCAAACCCTAGTCGCCGCCTCTCATCGAAACCCTAATCTATGGCTTCTCAGGCTCATCGGAGGCCTATACTAGCCTCTCATGGCTTCTGCGTGCTCATTTCTAAAGGTCCAATGACCAGATCTTGAAGGGTTCCGACCAAGACTTTGTTCGATGACTGTTCTCCGGTCGTCTTCAACCTTTGTTCGGCCAGTCATGTCTACTCGAATTTGATCTTCGACTTCTCTGCTCAGATCGATGGTTTCCAAAGCCTTTCTCATCACCTGGGTTTCTTACGAAACCCTAATCTCTAAGTTTCCTTCGATTTATTTTTAGATCTGCTCTGGATCTATGTGTGTGTGAACCTTCTATTCGTTTTTCTCAAAGATTCTTTAATTTTTTGCATTCAGAAACTCTTTATTCTTCAACTAGGGTTTCATGTTAATATATTTCGAATCTCTCTTCTTTGATTATCAACATGTTTTACTGTATTTTTGTTTGTGTTGTTTTCTATCTGAGTTAGCATGCTGAAAACCTTAATTTTATTGGATTTTGTTTGAGTTTATTGGTTTGTTCGTTAATATTCGTTTGATTTGCCTTATTTTTTATCTGAGTTAGCATGTTGAAAACCCTAATTTTGGGATTTTGTTTAAGTTTCTGCTTGTTAATATTCGCTTGATTTACCTTCTTCTATATCAGAGTTAGCATAGTGAAAACCCTAATTTTTGGGGCTTATCCGAGATTCTGAACCTGTTTATTTGTTTATCTGCTTATCTCCTCTAAACTCGATTGATTTTCGAAAACCCTAGTTTCTTTGGGGACTATTCGATTTCTTTGAAGTTGTTTGTGCAACTCGTCTTTCGAAATTGCAGTGTGCTTCAATTCTCTTGACTATTTTGGTTCTGAGTTCTTTGCATGCTTCTAATCTTCTTCTTTATTGTTAAACACTGAAACTTGACTATCATGCTTCGAATGTCTTCCTTTTAGTTACTACTATATGCTGTTATTTTGCCATAACTTGGCTTTACGTGTCTATTACTTGTGCATTCATTTATATATACTAAGTTCCTTCTGTGATTGATTCTCAAACTCGTGATTAATTTTCAAAACTTTTCCTTTGTGAAATTCTGATTTTACTCGCCTGTTAAGGGGTAATTGATTCTTTTCCTTTGATTGGCCTCCCTGAATCTTTCCAAAAATAATCTCAAATCCTGTACTTAGACTTAATTGACTATTGTATGGCTTTATTGTTTCTTTTATGGCAACAACCATTCTGCTTACAAGGCTGATTCTCCTTTCCTTATTTGGATTGTGTTAGTATCCGTTTGAATAAGAATCCCCTGATTAAAGGGGGTCTTACACTAATTTGATTCTGATTTGTGACCATGCCATATTTGTGATAGACTTGTACTTGTTAACTTATTTCTCTACACGTTTTCAAAGCTATAAATACTCTCCTCCCTTTTTTTTGAACACACACGAACACAAAAAGCAATCTGAGTTCAAAATCACTCTCACTTAAAAAAAACTCTCTCCCTCTTTCTGCTACTTGTGCTACTGTGGACTTTGTTTACTCTACTTTCTTCTGCACTTTTTGCTTCTCTACTGGTATGTCCCAATTAATTTACATGTCTCAACAACAATATGTTTTATTCCTGCCTACTTCTGTTCATGTCTTCCTTAGTTAACATTTGTTTCTAGTATGTTGTAACATGTTTCCCTTTTCCTTGTAATTCAATGTTGAATTTACATGTGCATCATGTTAGTTGTTTGTTATATATTTGATACTTTATGAATCCCATACCCTCAGATCCCTTTTGTATGCTTTAAGTTATGGTTCAGAAACATGGCAATGTCTGAAATCATTGTCCATAGTTATGAACTGGACCCTATGGGGTCCTAAGCTTGTCAATTTCTCATCCCCATTCCCTTATTGTGTGTATGCTGAGTAACAACATTGGCCTACCTGTACTTCTGATTATTGTTCAGGCCATGGCTTGACCTCCAGTAGGTCTGTACTCCCTAAATGCTTGATCATAGATTTGGTCAGGGGTGTGTCAGTCTATATTGTGGTTGGGCATGACCACCAACCTGCCTGGGTAGCCCCCTACCCTATTCCATTGCACTTACACTCAACTCCTAGAATTTAAGTTCTGCCCCTCTTGTGTGAGCCTTGCCTTGGGACCCTTGAGCTCCCTCTGAACTTGGACACATAAGGGCCGGCTCTTCGATACTGCACAACTCAGTTTTATTAATATCTTGGGTGTATGCACTGCCTGGGGTTCCTGAAACCCCCTTGGATATTTGAAACACCTTGGAAAAGAGAAGGCTTGGAAATCTAGATCTCGGAAGTGGTTCAATCTCATATTATTAGGCCTCAAGTCTGGATTAGGCTTCTCGTATGTAGCTAAGGATTTCTGATGTATTTTTATTATTTCAGTTGTTTCTTTTGGGTTGTAATAATTTGTATAAACTCTGGGGAACTTAGTAAAAAAAGGGGGGATGGGATTTACTTTCTGCACCAAGGGTAGAAATCCTGCCTATAGGTTTAAACTTTTAATTTCTGCAAACGCGCCTAGAAATCATGCCTATAGGTTTAAAATTTTTATTTCTACATATACACCTAGAGATCAAGCCTATAGGTTTTAATTCTCATCTCTGCATATCCACCTAGAAATCATGCTCATAGGTTTTAAACCTTTAATTTCTGCAAACGCGCATAGATATCTTGCCTATAGGTTAACTTTCTAATTATTCAGCAAATTCATATAAAAAACATGGTCTACAAACTGCTGCATTCTGTATCTACAAACGTCATTAGGCAAATCATTTGTAGGTCCAAATAATAAAAACCGCATATAGATACCATGCTCATAGAATTTTGTTAATGTCCAAAAAGGGTTATCCAAATCAGAAAGCGATAGAAAGCATGCCCATAGGAAATTTCAAATCTGAATAGAGATAATACTAGCTGTTAAACTCGTACTATCCCGCTAAAATTGGTAACCCCTGTTAGTTTTCACATTTGTTTCTAAAATCAGTATATGTCGCGCCTAGTTCTAATTAACACTTAAGTCAATCAGATCAGCTTCAAACAACTGCATTCGAGTATGCCTAATGTAGACTTTTCGGCTAAAAATATGCGTTGAACCAGTCCGCTCGCCGCTTTATTTAAATAAGACCAAAATCCATACATGAAAGACATGCTAAACTCTGTGATTTTCGATGATTTACGGAGGCATATTTGAGCCCTGTTTGCTTGTCTGTTTCCCCTTCTATTTGCAATTATTTGTTTTGGTTGACGCCTTAGCATTTTATACTTGGAAACTTCTAAAAGCCCTAAACCCCTTTCCCTTTAGGATTAGTAGTCCATTTGCCTCCAGGGCTAATAGAATGGGGATGGGTAATAGCATGCAATAAGTAAGCGATACCATTCTGCGCTCTAATACCTTAAACGGGGTGGGAAGGGTAGATATGGAGATGATGATTACACGATAACACTATGCATACAATTAGATACCAGTGTTATGCGAATGATCCATGTAATGTATAAACCTAGGACCCCCTCCCTCTTTATTAGTTTTAATGATTTTTTTTCAGAATTTTAAAACCTGTCCAATATTCAACTTTCGTTTCTTACACTTCTTTTAAGTTGCTTGCACCAATTATTTGACCCCTTCCCTTTACTTGCATATCTTTTTTTTTTCACAAAACTATTTTCTTTCTGAATTTCAGCGCCTTTTCTTAAAACCTTTCTATGCTTCTCATTTGTAATAGTATTTGCAATGATTGTTTGTTTATTCGTTTGTTTGCATTTAAAGTCACAATTGTAGCATGGCCGAGAACCACACTAGTGAATCTTTAGGGGTGCCTAATACCTTCCCCTCGAAATAATTTCTAGCCCTTACCCAAACTCTGGTTTTCATCTTAAAGTTTTCTAAAAAAGTGTCCTAATGCACTATAATCATTAGGTGGCGACTCTCCAAAATCCAAAACCCAATTCCCATACGGGAATAGAGTTGTCTTCCCAAATGTCGTAAACCCAATTCCGAGGAAAAGGGGGCGTCAACAACATGGCGACTCTGCTGGAGATTCTTTAGGCTTTTACCATTGCATGCTATATGTGACTTTACCGCTTTCTTTATTGCTTTTGTTTAATGCCTTTATTTGAAACTGACTTGTTTCTTTTGTTTCTTTTTCTTTAATTACTTTCATTTACTGCTTTTCCGTTAATGCTAGTGTAACTTTTGAGCAATCATTGTAAACTTTATTGTATGAACGTGAAAATACATAGCAATATGTTTCATTCTTGTAAACATCTTCAATATCATATTCCACTCGTGCCAAACAAATACTATAGCAACGCTTATAATGAGTAGTTGCGTGCTTCCAATACAATTACCCCCCTTAAATTTGGCAAAGACGTATTTGCAGTGAAACTAGTCGATCAGCAGTGCAGTCGACGGTTTTGTGACTTTCCCTCTTGAGTTGTCCGCTCAAGGGTACCTGTCTAATACCCCAATAGAAACCTTACTCCATTTAAACAGTACATGCATCATGGTCAAACCTAGCTGAGTCAGTTATGTTGTCCACATAATGACTCATTAAGATAGCCTTGTCCAAAGTCCATCGGGTTTCTCACTCCTAAGTCACAAATCATCCCCCGAAGCTAACTGAATCACCGAAAATCACATCCGAGCCCTATAACTCATAAGTCAATGTCCAGTTGACTTTTCCAACTTAAGACTTCCTCAAAGAGACTAAGTGTCTCATTTCTTATCAAAACCAATCCGAATCAACTCTAACGCACCACATACCGATAGCGAAGCATGAAGAAGTAATAAACGGAGAAAACGGAGCAGTAACACATGAGACGATGGGTCGGGTCATCACATGTTACTATCAGATATAGAAGTTTGCCCAGTAGCCTTTTATTTTTTGGGAATGATTGTGTTCCCTATGAAGAAGGCTAGGATCCACACCAGACTGGCCATGGTAACCAAGACTTTGATGGAAGGGATTGGTGGGCAAACTTTCTGCATAGTGCCCATGATTGTTGCCGAGATATACCGTGCCTTGAACAACTGTCAACAACAGGGCAGTCATTTCGAGGGTTGCAACTTATTACTTCAGCTCTAGCTCATGGAACACCTCCAGAAAGGGGAATACCGACAGGAGATCCTACGCAGAGATTGGGATGATCATATCGCCTTCCACCAGCCAAAGTGTATGAATTATATGCCTAAAATGTTCGCTCAGCCAGAGGACGCCAGAGGATGGGTAGAATTATTGAAAATCTGAAAGAAGACCAGGTACAGTGGATGTTTGAGTGGTTCCCCACGGATGAATTCATTGTTCGATCCCGAGATGCACCATTTCTCATACGGATTGGTTTGAGGGGAACTTATCACTACGTTCCTCTCTGATCCATGAGGCAAGCTGGAAGAAAACAAATCATACCAACGGTCGATAAAATGAACCACCTCAGGGCCGATTTCTAGGACGACGATAGCCCTCACAGGTGCCAAGCTTGGCATTTGTGGCATTGCAAAATCGTTTTGGGGAAAGAATCCATTGAATCAGACAAGTATCACGCCGGTTGTGTGTCGCACTATTCGAGTTGGTTAGAAGACAATAGCATAGGTCAGCCAGGATTTGTTCGAGGTCACAGAATTATTGACGAGCACGCTGAAGCACGGGTTAAGTATAATCAACTGCGCTAGAGAATTCGCGAGTGTGAAAGTAAGCATCGAGAAATACAAGAATCCCATCAAAAATTGATCGAGGAGTGGAAACATATGGTTGTCAACGCCAACAACCGGCTAGGGTATTTGGAGCGGGGTCTAGTAGAGCTGGAAGGAAAGTTCACCAAGAGGATCGAAGACTATCAAAACGCTGAAGGAAATGCAGGCGGACATCTGGCCCGAGCCTATTTGCTGCTAGGACTACGCGAGTTGGTAGAACTGTTCGAGGGAGACAAAGATGCCAAATCTTGGGAAGGTCCTTCTGGGACCAAGTAGTTAGGAGTCCTTTTATTCTTTATTTTAATATAATAAGGCCAATGGCCAATAGTGATATTTTACTTTCTATTATTTAGAGTCGTTTTGGATTTGTCTTATTTTTATAAATAAAATGAGGTATTTAGCATTATAAGTTCTCCAAAACTATTCGTCGCTAGGCCTACCTAGGGCACAACGAGGAACCAAAACTAGGATGTGATTTACATTTTCGCACAATGTGTTTAAATACTGCAATATTTTTCCTCATGACCCGCACTAACTTTTTACCTTTTTGTTTTTCTTTTATTTTTATTCCCCTCCCCAAAGGTTAGTTCATGCATTCTGGCACCATCGGCATACTCCACAAGATCCAAGGGCCCTCCACCTCCTCTTCCTCCGAGTCCTATCTGGAACAAAAATAAAGGTAGAATGGGAGATCCAAGCACCAGAAAGGAGATCGAGATTCCTCAGGGTACCCCGGTTGCTAAGGAAACCGCTATATAACTGGAGCAAAAGTTGTTGAAATTCCGAGAAGAACTGGATCAGGTTTGGAATCTGGCGAACCTATCATTTTCCCTCACCGCTCCTGATGTTAACACCCAGAACCCCGCACCTCCACAAAATACCCCCGCAACCACAGATACAACCCACTCATACCCAAAATTGCAACACATGACACATTCCCAACAACACTCTACTACTCATTCCCGAGCCACTGAACGCCACAAATGACCATCTCCACAACACTCCTATCTTTCTGGATACTGTACCCCACTACACCCAACCAATCTCAAATGCACATGAGTCTGATGACAAGGACTCCCTTATCAGGAACTTAGTGACAGAACTCAAGAAGTTAACCAGCCGAGTTTAGGGCGTTGAAGGTAACAAAGGTATTGAAGGGTTAAGTTATGAAGACATGCATTCAGCCAGATGTTGAACTTCCGGAGGGGTACAAACCTCCCAAGTTCAAAATGTTTGATAGAATAGGAGATCCCAGAGTC
Source organism: Nicotiana glauca (assembly GCA_026770625.1). Classification (NCBI taxonomy): domain Eukaryota; kingdom Viridiplantae; phylum Streptophyta; class Magnoliopsida; order Solanales; family Solanaceae; genus Nicotiana; species Nicotiana glauca. Next base: position 20,958 of record MU704852.1, read on the forward strand.
CACTTGATGGCATATTGCGATAAGTTGGTTGGAGTTGGAAGGGATGAGAAGATTCGTATGAAGCTCTTCATGAGGAGCCTGAAAGGAGATGCACTATCCTGATACATCAGCCAGGACCCCAAGAAATGGACGAGTTGGGTGAGCATGGCATCGAATTTCATGGATAGATTCCGATTCAATACAGAGAACACACCGGATGTATTCTATATACAAATTTTGAAGAAGAAGCCCACCAAAGCATTCCGCGAGTATGATACTCGTTGGAGGTCAGAAGCTGCGAAGGTCAGGCCGACCCTAGAAGAAGAGCAAATGAATAGATTCTTCGTCCGGGCTCAGGACCCCCAATATTACGAGAGGTTGATGCTGATCGAGGGTCAAAAGTTCTCCGATATCATCAAACTTGGAGAAAGAATCGAAGAAGGCATTTAGAATGGTATGGTTACAAATCTTGAAGCATTGCATGCCACCAATAAGGCTTTACAGACAGGTGGCACGTCCAAAAAAAAGGAGGTAAGTGCCGTAATGGTGGCACCGGGAGCCAAATCACCACCAAAATACCACACTTACCCATCACCTCCACTTACATGTCAGCCCATCCCGAATTACCAAGCACCCACACCTTCCTATCCACCTCTCGTTTACCTATCCTCTCCACCTCTCACATATCAACCCACCTCACCCAGATACTCTCAACCAGCTCCTGTTTACCAAGCTTATAATGCTCAACCCTCTCACTACCAATCACCACCCACCCGTCAAAATTTCCCCAGACCAAGACCAAATTTTGACCACAAACCTTCCAAACAATACACAGCTATCGCTGAACCAATTGACCAGCTATATGAAAGACTTAAAGCTGTTGGTTACATTACTCATATCCCAGCCAAAGCTCCAAAAAATCCCTCCCAGTGGGTCAACCCCAACAAGACCTGTGCGTATCATTCCGACATGAAGGGGCACACCCTTGACGAGTGCCGCTCATTTAAAGACAAGATTCAAACCCTGATCGACAATAAGGTCATTGTAGTAAAGGAGCCTGCTCCTAATATTCGTACCAATCCCCTGCCTGACCAAAAAGGTGGAGACATATACATGATCGAGATCGAAGATGATTGGGACCCCAAAGGGTCGATAGGTTTGATTGTTGAAGGGGAGGAACCAAAGAAACCGACGATTACACTTAACCCAATTGTTGTGAAGAATCAGCCCTCCAGGGATAGTGAAGTAAATATGTCTGTACCTCTTGAATTTGAAGCGCCTCTTTCTGCAAAGGCGCCCGGGCCAATCGAGGTTGAATTTGGAGTTCCAAAGGCACCTACACCCATTGAAGTTGTCGTGTTACCACCAAAAGTGCCTATTCTGGTGGCAATGTCAGACATAACACATTCCATTCAAATGCCATACCATGGGGTTACACTGCTGAAGCAAGGAGGAAAGGGAAGACCAAGACAGGAGAAACAATTACCGCACAAGGAATGACCAGAACAGGGAGGGTTTACACCCTAGAGCACCTCGCCGATTCTAGTAAGCAAGCCCCGGGGCGGCCTATTGAAACTAGGCCCGACGATCTTTGGAGGAAAATACAGGCTAAGGAGTACTCGGTCGCTGAACAGTTGAACAAAACACCAGCATATATATCTATCCTGGCTCTTCTGCAGAGTTCTGACGCTCACAAGAATGCCCTAATAAAGATACTGAGCGAAGCTTATGTGCCCAGCAATATAACTGGGGGTAAAATGGCAAATATGGTGGGGAAAGTGTTGGGGAGCCATAAAATAACCTTCCACAAAGATGAGTTACCTCCAGAAGGATTGAGCCACAACAAGGCGCTGCACATCACCGTGCAATGTGAAGATTATTTCATCACTAGATTCCTGATCGATGGAGGATCGAGCCTGCACGAGATCAAAGATGGGGCTATCAATGTCAAAGCCTTCTATGGTTCCCAGAGATCTACTATTGGAATCAACCTATGCTTACAAATGGTACCAACATGGTTCGACGTCAACTTCCAAGTGATAGACGTCCCGACATCCTACAAACTGCTGTTAGGTCGGCCCTAGATCCACGCTGCTGGAGCCGTAGCATCAACCCTGCATCAGGCTGTAAAGTTCGAATGGAATCACCGAGAGATGATCATTCATGGCGATGCTAGTAACCCCATATACAGTCTCCAGACCATCCCAATGATCGGGGGCAGAAGGAGAATAGGTGGAGAAACATACCACCATATCGAAAGGGTCAACGTTATGGATAAGTGGTGGGACAACAAGATCGAAAGTATCCTGAATTGGTGTTGGTAAGAGCCTGGAAAGGGACTTGGTAAAAATCTTCAGGGGGTCACTAAGCCCATCAAACTAAAGAAGCATGGTACTACATTTGGCTTAGGGTACGGTTATACTTGGGAAGAATTCCAGAACTGGTCGCCACCATGGCGCGACTCCTACTATCCGTTGGAGTTTTTGATACCTAGACTGGAGCAGACCTTCCAACTAGCAGATACTATATATGGGTCAGAGGAAGATGAAGCGTGGGCAGCCATGAAGAATTTGTTTCTAGAGGATGATGATATGGACTGATGTGTTCTTTTCGAGGAGGAAGGGTAGGAAGGCCCTTCCATACAAACTGTGAACAGAGGAGACCGCCTCAGCAACCGGTCAATTAGGACCGTCAGGGCCCGGAAGGCTTCGAGGTAGCAAGGCTAAACAAAATCACCATGCATCTCATTTTTAGCTTACTTTACTAGTTGATTTTCTTTCCGCATTGTCTTTAATTTCGAAAAGAGCTCCGATGTTTCAAACAATTATGAATTTAATCAAAGCATTTCAGTTTATCATATATCTCGCTCTTATTATTTTCTCTATTTTATACAATATTACTATTACTTATCTTGACGTTGAACCAACGATTGTGACTTGCAACGAAACAACGCAACAAAAGGACATAGACTCAGAAGAAGAGGAGATACCTGAAGAGGTCGTCAGAGAGGTTGAGAATTTTGAGAATAGACCTAAGTCCAACCTGGAAGAAACTGAGGTCATTAATTTGGGAGTTACGGAAAATGTCAAAGAAAATCGCATCAGTGTCCACTTATCGCCATCGAAAAAGGAAGAATACACAGAATTTTTAAAGGAATATGAAGACATATTTTTCTGGTCGTATGATGATATGACTGGTCTCAGTACATCCATTGTAGCCTACAAACTGCCGACAGATCCAGCATGTCCGCTGGTAAAGCAGAAGCTCAGGAAATTCAAGCCTGGCATGAGTTTGAAAATCAAAGAACAGGTTACTAAGCAAGTCAAAGCCAAAGTTCTCAGGGTGGTGGAATATCCAACGTGGTTAGCCAACATTGTGCCAGTACCAAAGAAGGAAGGGAAGGTTAGAATCTGTGTCGACTACCGGGATCTCAATCGGACCAGTCCCAAAGATGACTTCCCCTTGCCATACATACACATTCTTATCGACAACTGCGCCAAGCATAATTTGCAGTCCTTCATTGATTGTTTCGCTGGGTACCATCAGATATGGATGGATGAGGAAGATGCAGAGAAAACGGATTTCATCACGCCATGGGGAATGTATTGTTACAAAATGATGTTGTTAGGGTTAAAGAATGCTGGCACCACCTACATGAGAGCCATGACTACCATCTTCCACGACATGATACACATGGAGATCGAGGTATATGTAGACGACGTCATCGCCAAATCAAAGAAAGCCACTGATCATATGGAAGATCTGAGAAAGTTCTTCAACAAACTGAGAAGGTACAATCTGAAACTGAATCCCGCCAATTGTACATTCGGGGTTCCTGGTGGAAAACTATTGGGTTTCATCTTGAGTCATAGAGGAGTAGAATTGGACCCATCAAAAGTCAAAGCTATTCAAGAATTGCCACCACCAAAGAACAAGAAGGACGTAATGAGTTTCTTGGGAAGGCTCAGCTATATCAGCCAGTTCATAGCTCAGTCCACAGTCATTTGTGAACCCATCTTTAAAATGTTGAAGAAAGACGCTGCTACTAAATGGACCGACTATTGTCAGAAAGCCTTTGACAGAATCAAGGAATACTTGTCAATGCCACCAGTCTTGGTTCCGCCGAGCCAGGAAGGCCCCTCTTGCTTTATCTCGCGGTTTTGGATGGAGCATTCGGTTGTGTTAAGGGATAGCATGATGAAACGGGGAGGAAGGAGCAAGCAATCTACTATATCAGTAATAAGTTTACCCCATACGAGGCCCGGTATTTCTTATTAGAGTGCACCTGTGGTGCTCTGACTTGGGTAGCTCAGAAATTGAGACATTATTTCTGTGCCTACACTACTTATCTTATATCCAGGATGTACCCGTTGAAGTATATCTTCTAGAAGCCCATGCCCACCGGTAAGCTCGCCAAGTGGAAAATCTTGCTGAGTGAATTCGATATTGTTTACGTGACTCAGAAAGCAATCAAGGGTCAATCCATAACAGATCACCTTGCCGAAGATCCTGTTGGCGAAGAATACGAACCCCTGAAAATGTATTTTCCTGATGAAAAAGTGTCCTTTGTAGGAGAAGATATTGCAAAATCCTACGAGGGTTAGAGGTTGTTTTTTGACGGAGCCGCAAATTTCAAAGGATTTGGCATAGGAGCAGTCCTAGTATCAGAAATCGACCAGCATTACCTAGTATCCGCCAAGCTCAGGTTCCCTTGCACAAATAATATGGCTGAATATGAAGATTGCATCCTGGGGCTCAAGATGGCCATCGACATGAACATTCAAGAGTTGCTAGTGATCGGGGACTCAGACCTGCTCATACATCAAGTTTGAGAAGAGTGGGCAACCAAAAACTCTAAGATACTTCCCTACTTTCATCACATACAGGAGTTAAGGAAAAGATTCACAAAGACAGAATTTCAGCATGTCCCCAGGGTCCAGAACGAGTTCGCTGACACATTAGCTACTTTATTATCCATGATCCAGCATCCAGATACGAATTTCATTGATCTTATCCCAGTAAAGATTTATGATCAGCCAGCTTATTGTGCTCACATTGAGGAAGAAGCAGACGGAAAACCATGGTTCCACGACATCAAAAGGTACTTGACAACAGGGGAATATCCAGGGCTTGCCCACGCTGCACAGAAGCGCACACTTCGGAGATTATCCAAAAATTCTTTCACAATGGGGGAATCCTGTATAGGAGGACTCCCGATTTGGGTTTATTGAGGTGTTTCGAAGCAAAAGAAGCATCCAGACTATTGGACGAAGTGCACGCAGGGACTTGCAGGCCGCACATGAATGGTTTTGTTTTAGCAAGGAAGATACTCCGTGCAGGTTATTTTTGGATGACTATGGAAACAAATTGTATCCAGTATGTTTGCAATTGCCATCGCTGTCAGATACATGCAGACATGATAAAGATGCCTCCAAACGAGCTTACTGCAACAAGCTCACCGTGGCCATTCGCCGCTTGGGGGATGGACGTCATTGAACCTATCGAGCCTGCCGCATCAAATGGGCACAGGTTTATCCCGGTGGCAATTGATTATTTTACCAAATGGGTTGAAGCATCTTCATACAAAGCAGTGACTAAGAAAGTTGTGGCAGATTTCGTCCGTAACCGTATTATTTGTCGATTCGAAATTTCGGAATCAATTATTACTGTGAGCACGTGATTTTTGCCCTAAGCAAATAATTTCTAAAAATTCAAATAAAATAATTTCTTTATTATTTTACAATTTATTGTGAATTTTGTGGCATTTTCTGGTAATTGTTGCTTTTTACTTGTGCATTTTAAATCATATGAAAATATAAAAAAATACATATGACATTTGTGTGGGATATAATTTCATATTTTCAGTGTTAGTTAGTAGTTTAAAATTGTTTACATATAAAGAAACTGGCAAAAAATGACTTTGTGCACTTTTATTTTTAATTTGTGGAATTTGTTTTAATTTTAGAAATTAGTTAGTTTTGGAAATTAAATAATAATTTTAGTGTTAATTTGGTCTATGATTTTCTATTTGTCATTTTAAAAAAAAGAGAAAAAGATATATAAATACAAAATGAAAAAATTAAAACAAATTGAAAAGAAAAATAAAAAATACAAAGGAATGGAGGCTGTCCAGATAAATGGACGAACTGGGCCTTTTAATTCATTAGTTTTAGCACAAACCAGTCCAGCCCGAGGCCCAAATTAACTCCCAATCTGGTCCAGCCCTGTTGTTTCAAAACGACATTGTTCGGTTGATTTTTTATCTCAACCGTCGATGTTTATCAATCGAACGATCGAGAAGTCCCTCCCCCATAATATATATATGTCCGAATCGTCCCCACCCCCATCTCTCAAACCCTGTCGTCTTCCTCAACTCTCTCGCTCACAGAAACCCTACCGGAGCCATCCTAATTCCCCACCGCCGGCGATGGCGGCGCCGATACAAATGACTCCCAAAATCACACCCTAGATTCCCCTTTCCTTCCCCTATCCGAATCCATACTCCAATTTCCTCGAACAAGCCTAGAACCCTTCGAATATTCATTCGAAGTTTTTCCGGCCAAGACACTACTCTTCCCAATAACCACCAAATCGACACCCTGAGACCGCCTAGCCCCCCTCTATCAAATCCCCTTTACCCTATTCCTCAAATATAGCTGGAATTGCTCGAATCTCGAAAAGAAATTTTCTGGCCAAAACCCTAGTCTTACCAAATCGCCGCAAATTGATACCAGTTGATCCTTAGGCCTTTCCCATTGTGAATTTGTTGTCAGGAGATTCCAAATTTCACTAGAGGTGGCCGAGCTTGAATTTTTTACGGGTTCTTGGAGCTGGGTCGGTGAGTTCATGATTTTCTTTTCTTTTATTGGTGTTAAATTTGCTTTGCATGGTTGTTTAGCTTTAAGTTTGTTTTGTAATAACTATTAAATCCAAAATTGGATAATTCTGCGGCTAGCCTGCTTTCTTAAGTTTTTAGTTTAAATGTTGGTTTGTTTCTGCTAGTAAGTTGAATTTCTTTTATTCCTTTTGGTAAATCATGACTTGTAAGTATAGGTTTCAATAATGATTCTGGTTAGTGAGTTGTTTGTTTGAGTGTCATCTGATTAATAATGTTAGTTAGTTTAGCTTATAGTACGTTTTTGATTGCTAGTTGTTTTAATTTGGTTCAGTGAATGTGTTATTTCATAACTTGAATTAGGATTGTAGTGTGTGAAGTTTAGTGATTAATTTGGTTATAGCTGTAATGCTGAGTTGAAACTAGGGGTAATTAGGGTAATTCATGGTATGGAATCTAGCTAGAATTTCCTAGAAGCTTCTAGGTATGGGTGTTAAGGCACATTTCAGTTAAATAAGGGTGTGACTTGATTCATAAGGAAATAATAAAGGGCTAAAAGTTGGAAATTAACAGAGGGCCTAAAAGAAAACTTAAAATCTGATGCTTACCCCTTGGTTGCCTATAAAAGGGCATGAATGGTGCCTTGATTGGCAAGTTTTGGAGCCCAAAAATTCCCCCCAAAAAGTCTTTCTCTAGGTTCAGATCTGAAAGTAGAATTTCAAAAATTCAAAAACCAAAATAATAGAAAAACTTCAAAATATAAAAAAAATTGTTCCATTGGCATTGTTAGTCTAATTTGAAGCTAGTTGCTAGTTTGTTTTCTCTAAATTCAGCATTTGGTAGCTGAAATTCTGAAACTGCTTTGATTGGGTGTGCTTCGAGTCAGATTAAGGTTCAATCAAGTTTGTTTTGCTGTTTTCTTATTGCTGTGGTGTTCCTGGGCTTTGAATTATTTTGTTTGAGTTCCAAATCGTGCATGTTGCTACTATTTGTTAAATGCTGGAGGTTGTTACTGCTGCTGATCTACTGACCTCTCATTTCTTCTGTATTTCCACATCCAGGTATATATTTGAACCTTGTATTGACACAGCTTTAAAGTTGAAATGCTGCAATAAAATGTATCAATCATTTGCTTTTCGGAAACTTATGAAGTCAAGCTGATTTAGTAGGATAATCAATGATGATTTGTATTTGTTAGCTTAAATTTTGATTTGTGTTTATGTTGTATAATTGGACCGATTTGGACTGTCATGATAATCAATAGGTATTAGTCCGTTAATTAGTTAGGGCTCTTGTGTTTTGATAATGGCTTGGACTGCTAAATTCGAAATGTATTAGCTATAGCTAACTTAGTTCCTGTGTTTGAACTAGCCACGGTAGTTTAAACCTGTTTTCAAATTTGTTAACTAATGAAATTGGAAGGATAGCTGAGACAGGACTTGGTTTAGAGGTCTATGATCCTTGTGCATATTAACAGTCAAAAATAGACTTGAAAACCAGTCCATAAATTTTATCTCAATTCCTGAGAGTCCTGGATGTTGAATGCTAGTTTAGTCATGATAATGTGAATAAGTGTCCAGCAATTGAACATGTACTACTGTTGTTTGTTTTATTGGAATTCACTATAGTAACTGCTAGAAACTCGTTAGTGGATAGGTAATATAGGATTTTGAGTTGTTGAAAGAATGATCTAAAGTAATTAGTGATGAAAGATTGCTCAGAAATTAACCGGTGTGCTTTGGAATTAATTGGTCCATTCGACCCTGCCCTTTTAAGCGCTGTTTTGGGCCGCTGATTGAGACTCGACCTTGAGTCGTGTTCTCCAGCCTTTGGGCCTCAAATTATCAGGCCCAGGTTGGTTTTAGCCGATTCAGTCCCTCTTTGATTTTAATTTGTTCTCGCTGGGCTTATCTTGGAGCCCAATAGCTGGACTGTAGTGCTAAACTACCAATAGGTCCAGTAATAAAATTAATTAGGACCTCTTCCTTTATTTAGAGACAAATAAATATAGAAAATCATAGCCTACTTTAGGAAATAATTGTTAAATAAAAAACGAGATGAGCCTCGCTAAACAAAACAAACAAATTGCGGGGCCCTCGGTATATGTTTATACAAAATACATAGACTTCGGGATAGGCCGTTTAGTGAATTTCACGGTCTTCCCAAAAGATAATAACACGCTAGTATCTTTAGGCACGGTTCTAATAAATTTACCTTCCTAAAATTTGGGTGCACATTTATGTGACCCAAATCTAAATCTCAACGGAGTCGAAATGTGTTGACAATCACGGGTGCACTGGTGCGACGTGGTTCGAGACGCATTTTCACGACGTTGTAATTCTTATTAAAATAAAAATAAAAGCGGGTTACTAATAAAAAGCACATAAGTTAGAATATGTTTTGAAATCAGATAAATAAGCTAAACATGATAGTTGAGCGACCGTTCTAGAACCACGGAACCCGGGAATGCCTAACACCTTCTCCCGGGTTAACAGAATTCCTTACTAGAATTTTTGGTTCGCGAACTGTTAACAGAGTCATAATCTCCTCAGTTCGGGATTCAACCGTTGACTTGGGACACCATTAATCTCCCAAGTGGCTACTCTAAAATCTAATAACTAATCCCGTTCCGATTGTCCTTTAATTGGAAAAACTCTTTTACGCCCTCGCGGGTGTAGTAAAAAAGGAGGTGTGACTGCTCTGGCGACTCTGCTGGGTATCAAACCCAGAACTTCAGTTCAGGGTTTAAGAATTAGATCTCAGAACAATTGTTGTGTTTGGCATTATCTGATTTTCCTACATGTTCCATGCTTACTATGCTAAATGTTTTACCGCTTTGATATTATTTGAACTGTATATATAAACTGTGCCGAAACCCTTCTCTTCTCACCTTCGGGGATGTGCTTACTAGTTGAGACTCCCTATTCTGTTAGTGTCAATACCCTAAAATAAGAAAGAGGCTGGACAAGTTACTAAGCCGAACGATCCTGCGGGTCCCTGGTACGTTGCCCCCGACTCGACTCAAGTTGTCCGCTCGGGTACACAGTCTAGAACATATACCCAGGTTTTGAACTTATAGTGACTTGACTTCATGCCGGATCCCTAGTAGGAGCGCTTATTTGCATCACGTGCATATGACTTAGGGGACTCAACACAGGGGTTGGGTCCGTCTAGGACAGGTAACCGGATATGAAATGATCACCATGATGCATTTTACGTGTTGCATTTATTTGTCTCAAACTCGCATGCTGACCGGCTTGAATATTTAGAAAAATTGGAAAAAAAAGGAGAGAAATAGCAGTGTAGAGAGTTAATTATTTGTTTTAGAAAAAACATCCAATGTCAAAATAGAGTCGAAACTCTGCCGAATTTTTGAGAAAAATGAAACAAAAAGAAGAAAAGGGAAAAAGGAAAATTTGTTCTTAAAAAAATGGTTTGTTTTATTTGTCAATAATAAAAGAAAAGAAAACAAAAGAGTTTTATATAGCTTGTTGAAAAGAAAATATAAAAAGAGTCCTGTTTTTCGAAATAGTGTATTCGTCAAAAGGGTCTTGTTTTCGAGTCATTGAAAAGAAAATACAAAAAAAAAAAAGATTTGTCGACAATAGTTAGCTTATTTGCCCGAACTACGCTGGTTTGATTCTCACCAGGTGTGAGATATGTAGGAAACCCTTGACGGGTCCAACCTTCTCTTTTCAAAAATACCCAAAAATGTCAATTTTTCTATTTTTGTCATAAATAAATCGGGTGATACTGTTTTGTCAAAAATAGCCGAATGTCCCCAAAAGGGCGCCGGAAGGCTATTTGTGCAAGAATGGCCACTTTGAGTCATTTCCCAATGGTTAACGGGCGCAACCTTAAAATCTTCTCTCCGAAGTGCTGAAAGGACGTATCTGCAAAACTGGGTTTATTTTTTGGAAATTAGGATTGTGAAAAATAGTGTCCTTTTTCTTTTAGGTCAAAATAAGTGATGAAACCGCTTAATAAATGTGCAGGATGAGCACGACTCGAAATGAACCTTTCTCAATCATGCATAAAATCCCTTTGGAGTTACGTCTGTGGTGGAACGATTTGGGCGGAGAAGGGCAAGATGAAGTCAAGAAATATTTGAAAGGGCTTACGGGTTTGTTAGAGATTGTGCCGAGGGGAGATATTATCAGAGCACTGGTCTCCTGCTGGGACCCGGCGCACAACGTATTTCATTTTTCGGACTTCGAGCTTACTCCGACGCTAGAAGAAATAGCCGGCTACATCGGAAAAGATGAAGTTCCTTTAAAGGACAAGTACTTAGTTGCCCCAAGAGCTGTAACCGCGCACAGATTTCTAGACTCTCTGAAGATAATCAGAACCGTCCACACCACGAATTTGGCAAATGTCTTTTGTACTCTAAACTTTATATACCACAGATATGGCCACATCGGGGGGTTCAACAACCCAGAAAGTATGATTTGTAGCAAAGGAAACCGCAAAAAGTGGGAAGAGCATAGAAGTTTCGCTTTTATGGTGGTCTTTCTGGGGCTTTTGGTATTTCCAAGGAAAGATGGGAACATTGACATAAGAATAGCCGGGAACGTCAGCACTCTCCTCACTCAAACCAAAAGTACTCTGGCACCTATGGTATTAGCCAACATCTTCCGCGCTCTCACAGCCTGCAAGGCCGGGGAAGACTTCTTCGAGGGATGCAATCTACTGCTGCAAATGTGGATGACCGAGAACCTGTGCCATCGTCCTCAGTTTTTGAGCTGTGGATCTCCAGAGAAAACACACATAGAAGAGTTCTACACGAGGATTAAAGGGGTCAATTTGCCAGAAGGATTCATGGGCTGGACAACATACTTTCGGTCCCTCACCGCTAGTCAAATAGAATGGACGCTTGGATGGCTGCATGTTAATGAAATCATATACATGCCAGCAGCAAGGCCGCATTTTCTCTTGATAGGTCTCAAGAGCATTCAGCCCTATGCTCCATTTCGGGTTTTAAGGCAGCTTGGGAGATGCCAGATAGTGCCGAAGGACGGTGATCTTAGTACTCAGGTAGTTGAGATTAGTCCTGACGAACAATTCTTTGAAGCAAAAGTCCGCCAGATTTGGAATGAATGGCAATACTTAAAGTCAGATACTTGCGTGAAGGATCGGGCCAAAGGCGAAGTATCGCCAGGGTACTCTGCTTGGTATAGTAGAGAATGTGAGCATGAAAGTCCAGCTAAAAGACCTCACATCCAGGAGTTTGCCGAATCGTCGCGAGAATGGTGGGCTTGGCTAGCCAAAGAAAATGAGTGCAGGGCAAAAATAGGCGAGTTAGAAAAACAAGTCCAAGACCTTAGGTTTGAAAACACTGTGCAAGTTGCGGCTGATGAGGGAGAGAAAAAGAAATTGGCCAAAGAAAATGAAGCCTTACGAGCCCAAATCCAGAAAATGAAGATAGCGGCTGAAAACCCTGTTAGGAGTGCCAAAGATGCAAAGCTTATAGATAATTTAAGGCAAAAAGTAAATGACTACAGTTTCGACCTCAACAAAGCAGAAAGGGAACTAGCTGGGGTTCGAAGACAATTGGCTAAAAACATAGAAGAACGAGCCCGCATGATTCAACAGCTGAGAGAAGAACATTATAAAGAGGTAAGAACATGATAAAGAGGTCGCCAGATTGAGGAAAAAGGTCATTACCATAGAAAACAAAATGAGCAAATAAGCAAAAGAGTTCAAGGTTGAAAGGGAACACTGCTATACAACTTTAGCGCAATTAGAAATGGACCTGCAACAACTCCAGGAGAGAAATCAGCGGACTTTGGAGGCCAGGGCCGAACAGATAGGGCAGCTGCTTCAGGAAAAGGGCATAATCAGAGAAAGAATCCTAGCTATTGCTCATTACAGTACTAGGAAGTGCCAAATGTGCGAGAACATGACTCAAACTACCTTCTTTGCCTCAGTGATGGTATTTGTGAAACAGATAATGAGTGACCTAGACAAACTCCAAGGGGAACTTGCATATAGGCCCGCGGCGAGACCGAACGATGTCCCGCGGGCACCGGGAGCTTTAATGTATTCATGATTGTCATTGAAGTCTGTATTTCATTTTACTAGAGTATGTCAGTTATTTGATTCTGTATTTTCTTTTCGAGTCAGTTTGCATTTTCGTTTTGAAGTAGAATAGTTGTTGAGAAGTTTGTAGCCCTTCTTGTCATTTAGAGTCTGTCTTGGGTCCTTGTAATTGACGTGTTTGCTATTAGTAAACTAAAAATTCCAAAAAAAAATTGTTGCTATTTTTGCATTTATCTAATTCAGGCAAGGTCACAATGCATAGGCAATTTCCATAGGACCCGACCATAGCCATATGAAATGCAAAATGTAGTGAGAATAAAAAAGAGCGGGAAAAGAAAAGAAAAACGGAAAAGAAAAAAAACAGAAAGAAAAGGAGAAAAACAAAAACAAAACAAAAGAAAAAAAAGGGAAAAGAAAAAGAAGAAAAAAAGGGGGCAAAAAAGAAGTCATAGTCGAGAATAAATCACGCCGGGATGACGCACGCGGTCGAGAAAATGCATACTAGAAACTGATAATTGCCTAGGTGCATCCATGTCCCCAAATGTGTGGCTATCTGTTTGTTAATGCCCTAACCACTAATAACGTTGTTGTTGATGATGAGTTCAGATAGGTGGTTCAACTGACTGGCATTCTGGCAACCCACCCATATAACACCCGCTCCAAGGACATATAAAAAATGGTCAACCAAGGGATAGAAACAAGTGTTGTTGACCCGTCTAGGGAAGAAGAGGTGGTAGATGTCAACGCCATGAAAGAGGAGATGTATAAGTTGAAACAACAGATGGCCGAAATGTACCAGGCCTGGGCAAAAGGACACCCCCTGCCAACCTATCCTGCCAATCCTGCCTACATCCCGCCACTAACTCAATCACAAGATCCTCCCACGGTGAATTCTTCTCCGGAATACCCTACCTACCAGCAATATTACGCAACCACTTCCCAAACACCACCACCTCCACCACCTAAACAAATTCCATGCCCTCCACCACCAGTTTCTCATGTGTTTGTGGCTCCTCCACCCACCGCGTTACATACATCTTTGAGCGAACCCTTGTTCCAAACTCAGGAAAACCACTATAACCCACCCGAGCCCACTTTCAAACCTCCCGAACCATACTCTTATACTCCCCATCTTGATATCTTAGCTGAAGAAGAAAAGCCTCCTAAAACCCCCGAGCAGGAGGAGATGATACGTAAGGTGAAAATCTTGGAACAATCATTCTGAAATATGCAGGGTCTAGGAGGACAAGTGATTGTTTCTTACAAAGACTTGTGCTTGTTTCCCGACGTCCAATTGTCTGCGGGTTTCAAGTTACCAAAGTTTGATCTGTATGATGGACATGGCGACCCTGTAGCCCATCTGAGGGGTTTCTGCAGTAAGATGAGAGGAGTCGGAGGAAGGTATGAGTTGCTAATGGCGTATTTTAGTCAAAGTCTCAGTGGTGCCGCTTTAGAATGGTACACAAGGCAAGATCATGCCCGATGGTACACGTGGGACGATTTGGCCCAAGCATTTGTAGGCCACTTTCAATACAACCTTGAGATTGTACCTGATCATCTCTCACTGACCAAAATTGAGAAGAAGCCCAGAGAAAGCTTTAGAGAGTACAGATTCCGATGGAGGGAACATGCTACAAGGGTCGATCCTCTGATGAAGGAAGGCGAAATGGTGGATTATTTTCTGCAGGATTTTTGGAGCCTACTTACTATGGTCATTTAGTGTCGGCAGCTAGAAAAACTTTTAATGAGGTAGTGAACATCGGAAGCATGGTGGAAGAAGGTCTCAAGTCCAACAAAATTATGAGCTATTATGCAATTAAAGCAACTACCCAGGCCATCCAGAGCGACATTGGAGGGGTATTGGGAAAGAAGAAAAAGGAAGATGTTACAGTAGTACAATCGAGAGCATGGTCCAAGGGTCCATCACCATATTATCACCAACCTCTCCCATATCCCCAAACCTACCCACACACCCCATATGGCCCACCACAACACTACTACCCACCTCCCGTTCCTCACTTTTCAGTTTTTACCACTCCCAAACATACCCTAAACCTCAGGCACCCTGGCGTGCACCCACCCCACAAAATACCTACCATACTCAAAACACATACCCACCTCTGAGAACCTACAGAAACCCCAATGGAACCGATTTTCGACCCAACCCTGCTGCCAAGAATGATAGGTTGCAAAAGAAGAAGACTTTCACTCCGTTAGGAGAATCTTATACCAGTCTATTCCACAGATTGAGACAGTTGGGCATGTTAAATCCAATTGAACCCAAATTGCCAAATCCTCCCCCAAGGAACCTGGACCACTCAGTGAATTGTGAGTATTGCTCAGGTGCTCCGGGACATGACACGGAAAAATGCTGGCATTTGAAAACGGTTATCCAGGAGCTCATTGATACCCGTCGAATTGAGGTGCAGGCTCTGGAGACGCCCAACATCACTCAGAACCCATTACCAACCCATCATGAGACTCACATGATCGAGTTAGTGCAGAAGGGAGAGTACAAAAAGCCTTCACAAACCGTAATGATGATTAGGGACAGTAAGAACAGAGCAAATGAGAAATCATCCAGTGGGACGATATTGGTCATAGTAGAACAAACAGTCAGCAAACCAGTGATGGCAGTAAAACCAGAACCAGTTAAAGTGATGGTACCAAGAGCAATTGCCAAGCCTGTGGTGATTGTAAAAGGCGCTCGCACAGAGCCGGTTATCATCAAACCGGTGACTCGGCTAGCAGTGGTCAGTGAAAAGGCCGTCCAATGGAATTATGACCAGTTGACTGTGATGTACAAAGGAAAGAAAGTTAAAGAAGAAGTGTGTGAAACCCATGGGCTGACTCATTTAGGGAGATGCTTTGCCCCTGAGGAGTTGAGAAAGGTCAAAGCAGCCAAAGACAATCCCGCACCAGTGAAGAAGGTCGTAACTAAAGAAGAGGCTGAAGAATTCTTAAAAAAGATGAAGGCATAAGATTATTCCATTGTGGAGCAGTTGAGAAAAACCCCGGCACAGATCTCATTGCTGTCTTTATTAATCCATTCAGATGAGCACCGCCGGACATTGATAAAGATTCTGAATGAAGCCCATGTTCCAGATAAGATCTCTATGAATCATCCAGAGAAAATAACAAACAAGATTTTCGAGGTCAACAGGGTTATATTTTCTGATGATGAGTTGCCTTTGGAAGGTACTGATCATAATAGAGCCCTTTACCTTACAGTGAAGTGTGAAGACTCTATGGTTACTCGGGTGTTGATTGACAGCGGGTCCAGTGCAAACATTTGCCCTCTCTCCACCTTGGAAAAGATAAAAGTGGACAGTGAGAGAATCCACAAGAATAGCATCTGTGTACGAGGGTTTGATGGAGGAGGAAAGGACATGGTTGGGGATATCGTGTTAGAATTGATAATAGGATCAGTTGAATTTACTATGGAGTTCCAAGTGCTCGACGTGGCTGTTTCTTACAATCTCTTATTGGTTCGGCCTTGGATTCATGCCGCAAAAGCAGAGCCGTCTACCTTGCATCAAATGGTCAAATTCGAATGGGACTGGCAGGAAATTGTAGTGCATGGGGAGGACAGTTCATGTAATGCCATTATGCCTTTCGATGAAGTTGAGGATGACAAAGGTCCATGGGTTTACCAAGTCTTGGACGTAGTGTCAATTGCCAAAATTCCAGAAGGAGAGTGTATTCCTATGCCCAGGGTAGCCGCTGCATCTGTCATGGTGGCGTCGGAAATGATAAAGAATGGATTCTTGCCCGGAAAGGTCTTGGGTGCTTCATTGCAGGGCATCATACAGCCGGTGTCTCTTCCGGGAAATCTGGATACTTTTGGGTTAGGCTTCAAACCCACTGCTCCTGACATAAGGTGAGCTAAAAAGATGAAAAAGAGAGCATGGACCCTTCCAAAACCCATTCCCCGCCTTTCCCATTATTTTATCCGGCCTGGTACTAAAAGGTGCCCAGCAATATCAATGCCTAATTCTGTGGTGATAGAACCCGACAAGGAGCTGATCGAGAGGTTCGAAAGGTTGTTTGACGAGGTGAATATGTTGGAGGCAGGTGAATGTCCAAGCAAGGCTGATATGCAGTTCGTGGGGTCCCAGGCAAAGCTTAATAATTGAGAAACTACTCCTCTTCCTACCCGTAGAGAGTTGTGGTAGTTAGTTTTGATTTTCCTTTCAGTTTAATCTGGATTATTTCCAAGGTTGTAATTCGAATGCTATGTTCCATCCGTTTGGATGAGTTAAACCTTGTTATCTTACAATTTTAATGAAATTCAATTTCCTTCTTTTTTTCATTCCTGATAGCCTTTATTTTGTCTTTCTTTTCTCTCTTGTACAGTCCCTTTTATGATGGTTTCACTGATGTGTCATGCATAAAGAGTCTTTGTCCTAGTCTTGATTATCAATGTGAAATAGTAATACAAGAAATTGAGTGTGATGACGAGGTAGAATATGATGACGAGGAAGCCTTTGAAGAAATCAGTAAAGAATTAAGTCAATTTGAGGAAAAACCCAAACCTAACCCGAATGACACAGATGCAATCAATTTAGGGGATCAGGAGAATGTTCGGGAAAAAAAAATAAGTGTCCATTTGGAAGCTCCACTCAGGGAAGAAATAATCAAAGCATTGCTTGAGTACAAAGATGTTTTCGCATGGTCATATGACGATATGCCGGGTTTAAGTACCGACTTGGTGGTTCACAAATTTCCCACCGACCCCGCATGCCCTCCTATCAAGCAGAAGTTGAGGAAATTCAAAACCGATATCAGTGTGAAAATCAAAGAAGAGGTCACCAAGCAGTTTGATGCAAAGGTCATCCGGGTCACTTGGTATCCCACCTGGTTAGCTAATGTTGTGCTTGTACCAAAGAAGGATGGGAAGACCAGAGTGTGCGTTGATTACCATGATCTCAATAAGGCAAGTCCAAAAGACAACTTCCCACTTCCCACTTCCAAATAACAATATATTAATCTACAATTGTGCCAAACATGAGATTGGTTCCTTCATGGATTGTTATGTGGGCTATCACCAGATTTTGATGTATGAGGAAGATGCGGAAAAGACGGCATTCATCACGCCTTGAGGGACGTATTATTATAGGGTTATGCCATTTGGGTTGAAGAACGCAAGGGAAACATACATGAGGGTGATGACCACCATGTTCCATAATATGATACATCGGGAAATTGAGGTCTATGTAGACGACGTGATCATAAAGTCAAGGAAGCAATGTGACCATGTTAGAGACCTGAGGAAGTTTTTCCAGAGGCTCCGCAGGTACAATCTCAAACTTAATCCAACGAAGTGTGCGTTTAGAGTCCCGTCAGGGAAGCTGTTGGGGTTTGTCATAAGTCGACACGGTATTGAGTTAGACCCATCCAAAATCAAAGCCATTCAGTAGTTACCACCGCCAAAAAGCAAGAAAGAGGTGATGAGTTTGATCGGTAGGTTGAATTATATCAGCAGATTCATTGCCCAGCTTACGACAACTTGCGAGCCTATCTTTAAGCTACTAAAGAAAAATGCTGCGGTCAGATGGACGGATGAATATCAGGCAGCATTTTACAAGATTAAGGAGTATTTAGCAAGTCCACCTGTGTTGGTTCCGCCAGAGCCGGGAAGACCCTTGATCCTCTATCTGACAGTGTTGGATAACTCTTTTGGCTGTGTACCGGGGCAGCATGACATCACGGGAAAGAAAGAGCAGGCGATTTACTACCTCAGCAAGAAGTTCACATCTTACGAGGTAAAATACACTCAGCTTGAGAGGACGTGTTGTGCTTTAACCTGGGTAGTGCAAAAATTGAAACATTACTTGTCATCATATACCACCTATCTCATCTCGCGGTTGGATCCATTGAAGTACAATTTTCAAAGGGCCATGCCTACATGGAGGCTCGCAAAGTGGAAGATCTTGCTCACGAAATTTGATATTGTCTATGTGACCGGTACTGCGATAAAAGCACAAGCGGTGGCTGATCATCTAGCTGAGAACCCAGTTGATGATGAATATGAGCCTTTGAAAACATACTTCCCTGATGAGGAGACAATGCATGTCGAGGAATCAGAACAGGTTGACAAACCGGGGTGGAAGTTGTTCTTTGATGGGGCTGCCAATACCAAAGGCGTTGGGATAGGAGCAGTACTTATTTCTGAGACCGGGCAACACTACCCCGTTACAGCTCAGCTTCGCTTCTACTGCACCAATAACATGGCTGAATACGAGGCGTGTATCTTGGGTTTAAGGTTGGCTATAGACATGGGTGTCCAGGAGATCTTGGTCATGGGCGACTCGGATCTTTTGGTGCACCAAATTCAAGGAGAATGGGAGACACGAGACTTAAAGGTCATACCGTACCAACAATGTTTGCATGAACTTTGTCAATGGTTTCAGTCAATAGATTTCAGACATATTCCAAGGATTCATAATGAGGTTGCTGATGCTTTGACCACTTTGGCGTCGATGTTGCATCATCCAGATAAGGCTTATTTGGACCCGTTGCAAATTCAGGTCCGAGATCAGCATGCCTATTGTAACATAGTAGAAGAAGAGCTCGATGGTGAGCGGTGGTTTCATGATATCAAAGAATACCTCAAGATGGGATTATATCCGGCAGAGGCCACAGAGAATCAAAAGAGAGCCATCAGACGCTTGGCAAGCGGACTTTTCTTTAGTGGAGGAGTGTTGTACAAAAGAACTCCAGATCTTAGGTTATTGAGATGCATGGATGCTAAACAAGCGACAACTATCATGACCGAGGTACATGCGGGAGTTTGTGGACCTCATATGAGTGGATATGTATTGGCAAAGAAGATTCTCCGAGCAGGTTATTATTGGCTTACTATGGAACGGGATTGTATCAGTTTCGTGCGCAAGTGTCATCAATGCCAGGTACATGGATATTTGATCCATTCTCTACCATCTGAGTTGCATACAATGTCGGCACCATGGCCCTTCGTTGCTTGGGGAATGGATGTCATTGGACCAATCGAGCCAACGACATCCAATGGGCACAGGTTCATTCTAGTAGCCATTGATTACTTCACTGAGTGGGTTGAGGCAAAAACTTTCAAATCGGTGACCAAGAAGGCAGTCGTCGATTTTGTGCATTCGAATATCATTTGTCGATTCGGAATCCCAAAGGTAATTATCACAGACAACGGTTCCAATCTCAACAACCATCTAATGGTGGAGACATGTCAGCAGTTTAAGATCACGCACCACAATTCTACCCCATATCGTCCTAAGGCGAATGGAGCGGTCGAGGCAGCTAACAAGAACATCAAGAAGATACTTTGGAAAATGGTGGAAGGATCTAGGCAATGTCATGAGAAGTTACCTTTTGTTCTGTTAGGCTATCGCACTACTGTTCGCACTTCAGTAGGGGCAACTCCTTATTCATTAGTATATGGTACGGAGGCGGTAATAGCTTAAAGGTTGAAATACCATCCCTTCGGATTATTGCCGAAGCGGAAATTGATGATGATGAGGGGGTCAAAGCCCACTTGGAACAATTGAGCTTGATTGATGAAAAGAGATTGGCAGCAGTATGTCATGGAAAGTTATACCAACAGAGAATGGCAAGAGCATATAACAAAAAGGTGCGTCCGCAGAAGTTTGAAGTAGGGCAATTGGTATTGAGACGTATCCTACCTCACTGGGCTGAGGCAACAGGAAAGTTCGCCCCCAACTGGCAGGGGCCATTTGTTGTAACCCGAGTGTTGTCCAATGGTGCATTGTATCTAACAGATGTGGAAGGGAAATGTGTATAAATGGCTATCAACTTTGATGCAGTCAAGCGATACTATGTATGATTTCTTTATCTAAATGTACCTAATTGTATTTGGCATGTTTTGAGATTGAAATGACAAAGGCATTTTGTTCAGCTATCCAAACACTTTATCCTTTGTTATCCCTTTGAGTCTTATTCTATTTTCTTTCGTACCCCTCTTTCGGAATCAATAGGACAATTCGAAAACCCGAGCGGGGAAAGTAAGTGGAGAAATAAGAGAAAAATAGTGAAAAAGAAAAGAAGAGAAAAGAAAAAGAAAGAAAAGGAAAAAAAAGAAGAGAGAAGAAAAAGAAAATAAAAGAAAACAAAGAAGAGAAAAGAAAAGAAAAAAAAGAGAAAAGAAAAAAGAAGAGAAGGAAAGAAAAGAAATGAAGAGAAAAGGAAAAGGGAAAAAAGGAAAGATCGCAACAACGAAGTAATTTTATGACCTGAACTATGTTTGACTTGATCCCGAAAGGGTACGTAGTCAGCCTCTCATTGAGGTTCAGTCACAACAAAATAAAAGTCCAAAAGTCCCCAAGAAAGAAACTGGGGCAGAAGTTGTGGTTGTTGTGAGAAATCGGATTTCGAAAGCTGTAATTTTGAGACGATGTTGAATTATTTTGAGCCTCTATACCCTTCTTTCTAAACCCCATCCAAAATCCACATTACGGTCCAAAGAAAGAACTTCCGATCAATCTTCAAAAAATGCCAATGCGAGCAGGTAAAGTGATTCATGTTGGGGGCAACACTCTGGTACCAGAAGAGAAATGATGAAAATGAGAGAGTCTTATTGGTGAAAACCCTCACGGGCACCATAAGGCGACGTGAGCTGAGAGAAATAAAAAATGAGAGAGTCTTATTGGTGAAAACCTTCACGGGCACCATAAGGCGAAGTGATCTTCGAGAGAAATAAAAAATGAGAGAGTCTTGTCGGTGAAAACCCTCACTGGCACCGTAAGGCAAAAGTGAGTTTCCAGATGGGCAAATGAAACAAGTCTGTGGTTGAAAGCTGCTCTAAACATGGCAAGATGAGCAAGGTTTGGGTTTTGGTGAAAGTCAGGTTGCGAAAGGCTGGAATAGTATATATGGTAATTGAAAGCTGATTGGTTGGACAGACTAGGCTGGTTAATCCAAAATGCATGTCACAATCAATGGTACCAGCCGTTCCACTCATATAAGTCCTATCCTTTTCTCTTCATTACAAATTATCCGTTTTCAGAGTCTTTCTATCCTTGACCTTCGAGGTTATTGTATTTCATTCTTTCGAAGTCTGTCTATAAGATGTTTCGGTGTCAGTTCTGTTCAAAAACAAAAGAAGGATGGCAAGGCTAACTACCAGCTTCCTAGTTGTACGGCACAAAAGGATTGGAACATATCAAAAGAAAGTAAGACATGAAGGACCTTTGGAAGTTCCATCAGTGGGTTAATTGTGAGGGAGAAGTAAAGTTTCAAAAGAGGGGTCAGAAACACAAAACGGCAATACGGGATAAAACATTTGGGTCATCAAAGTCAGGGGTTGAAAGTCAGTCAGGAAGTCGAGGCGTTTCAAAGCAAGTCCAGGGAAACAAGTTGGAGCAGAGCCGGAAGAAGGAACATACCCAACAAGAATTCCAGCAGCTAAGCACCATTTTATATTAACAAATCTTTCTTTGATTGAGACAGGGGCAGAAAATTTTCTTTGTCTATTTTGTTGCAATCAGGAGCCTACCTGGAGAACAAGGGAATACATTTCAAGTTCCATAATCAGGAGCCCACCTGGAGAACAAGGGAATACATTTCAAGTTCCGCAATCAGGAGCCCACCTGGAGAACAAGGGAATATTTTTCAAGTTCAGTAATCAGGAGCCCACCTGGAGAACAAGGGAATACTTTTCAAATTCAGCGGTCAGACACCCACCTGGAAAACAAGGGAAGTATAATGCAAATTTTATATTTCAAGTTTTAACATTTGGTAACATAACGCGCCCAGTCATCAAATTGTGGCAGAAAATTTTCTTTGTTTGTCTATTTTATTGCAGTCAGGAAACCACCTGGAGAACAAGGGAATACTTTTCAAATTCAGCAATCAGGAGCCCACCTGGAGAACAAGGGAATACTTTTCAAGTTGAGCAATCAGGAGCCCACCTGGAGAATAAGGGAATACTTTTCAAGCTTCAGCAATCAGGCGTCTACCTGGAGAACAAGAGAAGTGCAATTCAAATTTTAGCTTTTAATTTTTAATATTTGATAACGTGCTGTACCCAGTCACCAAATTGGGGCCGAAAATTTTCTTTGTTTGTATATTTTGTTGCAGTCAGGAGCCCACCTGGAGAACAAGGAAATACTTTTCAAGTTCAATAATCAGGAGCCCACCTGGAGAACAAGGGAATACTTTTCAAGTTCAGCAATCAGGAGCCCACCTGGAGAACAAGGGAATACATTTCAAGTTCAGCAATCAGGCACCCACCTAGAGAACAAGGGAAGTACAATTCAGATTTTAGCTTTTAATTTTTAATATTTGATAACATGTTGTACCCAGCCATCAAACTGGGGCAGAAAATCTTCTTTATTGTCTATTTTGTTGCAATCCGGAGCCCACCTGGAGAACAAGGGAATACTTTTCAAGCATCGTCATTAGGAGCCCACCTGGAGAACAAGGGAATACTTTTCAAATTTCAGCAATCAGGAGCCCACCTGGAGAACAAGGGAATACTTTTCAAATTTCAGCAATCAGGAGCCCACCTGGAGAACAAGGGAATACGTTTCAAGTTCCGCAGTCAGGCGCCCACCTGGAGAATAAGGGAAGTACAATTCAAATCTCAGCTTCTAAATGTTTGATAACATGATGTGCCCAGCCACCAAATTGGGGCCGAAAATTTTATTTGGATGTCTATTTTGTTGCAGTCAGGAGCCCGCCTTGAGAACAAGGGAATACTTTTCAAGCATTGCAGTCAGGAGCCCACCTGTAGAACAAGGGAATACCTTTCAAGCAGTGCAATCAGGAGCCCTCCTGAAGAACAAGGGAATATTTTCAAGCATCAGCAACTAGGAGCCCGCCTGGAAAATAGGGGCATCTGTCAAATTGCAGTGGTCAAGCATCATTCGGAGGAATGGCAAAACATCGCCAATCACAATTCAAGGCAACAACAAGAATCCCATCGGAAGAATACAAGATACAAGTTCAAGGCAATACAAGAGCAAGTTTGAAGACATAGATAGGATCTTTTGTAACTCATAGATCATAGCTTAGGCTAGCTTCTTTTGTTTTACCACGGTGTAATAAGGAGGTCAGCGAGCAGTAGCAGCAGTAACAATCGCAGTTAAATCACAGCTCCTGGTAGTCTCAGCTACTAGACACTCCCGAACTACATTGACCTGATTCTTGTTTAGCCCGGGATATGTAGGCAACCTCCGAAGTAGGGTGCGGACAACTCTTTCAAAAAATGCTTCATACGGAATAGGTGAACGGACAAAAATAGCTCGTTTTCGCTCACTTATCTTTGCACGAAAACTCTTCGTGTTTTCGGGCAAAGAGGGGAAGTTGTGAGAATGTGATTTTTTCCCTAAACAAATAATTCCTAAAAATTCAAACAAAATAATTTCTTTAGTATTTTACAATTTTTTGTGAATTTTGTGGCATTTTTTGGTAATTGTTGCTTTTTACTTGTGCATTTTGAATCATATGAAAATAGGAAAAAAAATACATATGGCATTTGTGTGGGATTTAATTTCATATTTTCAGTGTTAGTTAGTAGTTTTAAATTATTTACATATAAAGAAAATGGCAAAAATTGAATTTGTGCACTTTTATTTTTAATTTATGGAATTTGTTTTAATTTTAGAAATTAGTTTGGAAATTAAATAAAAATTTTAGTGTAAATTTGGTCTATGATTTTCTATTTGTCATTTAAAAAAAAAGAGAGAAAAAAGATATATAAATACAAAATAAAAAAAGGAAAACAAATTGAAAAGAAAAATAAAAAATACAAAGGAATGGGGGCTGTCTATATAAATGGTCGAAGTGGGCCTTTTAATTCATTAGTTTTAGCCCAAACCAGTCCAGCCCCAGGCCCAAATTAACTCCCAATCCGGTCCAGCCCTGTTGTTTCAAAACGACGTCGTTCAGTTGAGTTTTGAACTCAACCGTCGATGTTTATCAATCAAACGATCGAGAAGCCCCTCCCTCATAATATATATATATATATATATATATATATATATATATATATATATATATATATATATATATATATATATATGT
>MU704852.1:73003-88006 GCA_026770625.1 Nicotiana glauca
TCAAATCATGAAAAATGACTCAAACAAAAAAGTTGTACCTCAAGCTCATCAGTACCATCACAACACAAGGCTGAGACCCCGTCTCACATCATAGAAATAGAATACCTGAATCTACCCCGAAAGGTAATATCTCCACGTGGCCTTGCTACAATGCGCGATCCTATCCAAACACTGTTACACATGAAACACCTCAAGTCACTATGCTCAAAATCGATAACCACACACAATATGATGTCTGGAACCAAAGCAATTCATTACACCTATGGTGAAACAAATAACATACGCCACGCAACCCGATAGGTCATAACCAATACTCCATTTACCAAGCAACACCCAATTACTCTTCCCGCTAGTCTTTCACTATGAATCCCTAATGGAACCGCACCATATGTGCCCATAACCAACAAATCATAACGTCTCGCAGCACAAAAGCAACTCATAGATCTTCCCAGATCACTAACAAGCTCACTAACGATCGAATCAACCTATCCCTTAATAATAAAATTTCGGGGCCAACCAAGTCGACTTAAGCTAGAACATGCTTCCATATTGACCTGCCAACGAACCAATCATCAAGGAGGCCTGAAGTTGCTCCTTCCACTACTACAGCTCCTACGGGGGACATACGATACGGTGCCCATCACCAAATCAATATCGAAATCCACAACCTCGCCTAGTGACATGCTCGATCACAAGAAACACATCCGAAATGTCCCTTAACACCGGAACAGAACCAATGGTAGGAACCTCTGCACTGACATCCATCACGAAGGCCCAATTAAGAGAAGCAATCCTTCCCAGCCGTCAACTGGGTCTTTGAAATATAAACCACTCTGCAAGAACATAATCCAATGCACCTCACCACTTAACCCGTGGCATTTCCGGCATAGCCCGTAGCGCAATAGTTCAGAATCACCTAACACTAAGACAACCAGTCTGAATTTCAACATCACATCCAAAATCTAACATACCAGCAAATAAAGACCCACTCGAGCCTCCAAATCTTGATTGCCGCTAAACGGTGCCGGATACATACGATTCACAACCACGACATAGCATGTCCATGAGAACTCCCAGTCTCCAACTCCATATAGCACACGAATCATCATACTTGATCCCAATTTTACCGTCCGAACGCATACCAAACCTTAAATACCCAATCATTCCACGGTAAATACTCTAAATTTCTTTGTGCCACCTGTTGATCCCACCAGAAAGGGACGCAATACTACCGAAGTATCATCAGTTTAATCACATTACCCTTTTCCGAGACAAGTACTCTCGTCAAATCACTTCCAATTAGCAATACTATTTTCCTTGATTATCTGAGGCTACCCATTGTCTAATAGTTTTATGAACTTCTTTTTAGAACTGAACTGAAACCTTGTACACGCAAATCTCGATCCTCCGCAACATACCGCATACACCATACAATCCAAGGATAACAAGAAAACGTTTATCTCCCTTCCGCGCCACAGACATATATGCACTCAACTAGTCAAAAACTTCCATTGATCCCATCTAGAAGAAAAATCATTACACATCCCATGCTCCGCATGCCCATAGAAAATATACATCTGCAAACCACGGTAAAACCCAACAAGAACTCTCTCCCAATTCCATTTGCACAAACTAAACTGCCAGGATTAAATCCTTCTAACTAGACCAAGCTAAGCATGCCGTCAGAACTCAATAGCTTTGCTGCAAAATACTTGTACGAACTCATTACCTCGAACACACACAAAGAATTAATCATATCCTTTCCATACCGATTCAGTCTACTATCAAGCTACTTCATCTATCTAGATTTCCTTCTGATTCATTTTCAACTTGATATTCCCCCTTTGTTGTAGCACCATAATGCCTCAACCCAGGCTTACCACACGAGACCCAAGCATAAGACCACATTATCTAAGACCCATGAGCCACTGAATACTCTCTCAAATATTCTAAAAAATACCACATTCCAAAATAATTTACTTTAAAGAACTTCCTGTGAATCTAAATCCGTTACCTTTACTTTCCAAACATTGATACATAGAATCCAATAATTAACATAAAAATTACCACAAGTCTTGACCGCTTCCAATGAAAACATAGTCTCTAACCCCATACACAATATTAAGATACCCAATTGCTCCCTGCAGAATCTTGAACACAAGAGAATCATCCTTGAAAGTCATTCACTCTTTATTCAAACTGCAACTTACCTGACCTAACGAACAAAACCACCCGTGCCTTATTGGCACTCTGATACTACAAAAATGAAGTCCTCGTCCCAATACAACCGAGCAACTTCCTGCTCTATATGCCGAGCATCCTTTACCAATAATGCTCTAGACATTCCGTGGTTCTCACACTCTATCAGGCATAATGCAACCTTTGTCAAAAAATTCCTTTACTCTAGTCATAGCTAACTCACCCGCACGTCCCAAACTGAAACCAACATAGCATCCTACCGTGCAATTAACTACTCACAGCAGACTCCTCCACTTAGCTCGAAGCCATGGATCGAGATACACTTAATAACTCATAACACCTTTTACTCTATTGATGCCCCAATACCATAGTGAGATTAAACTCAAATCATTTATAAGTTTGCGAAAACCAGATCATCCAGTGTTGTAATCTTCTGTAAATCTCGCACTCATCCTCGCATCAGCTGAGTCCATCCTCTTAAGAGACCCGAAATTTCAAATTTCAACACGTACCCTTATTACACATGAGACCTTCAAACATATACATAAGTATCATACCACTTAAGAATACTCCGCAGGAGATAACCCACCCGCTTCGCCTCAATTTAACAATTCTGCATACTGTTGACAGGTGATTTTTGACCCTCCCCAAAATTTTACACAAGATTTTCAAATTTTTTGCACGTAAATATTTAATTTAAGCCTAATACAGCTATTTTAACTAATTTTTACTCGTTTACTCTATTTTATTACAAGAAAATAAAAACTACAAAAAAATAATATTTTAGAGTATTAGTTTTATTTGTCATTTACAAAAAAGAAAAGTTTAAAAAAAATAAAAAATAAATAAATAATAATAAAATACAAAAAGAATAGGTATTACTTAGTTTAGTGTGATTTTTAAGTTGTAAGTATTGGTTAGTATTTGAATTTCTTTAATATAATTATTTTAGTTCTCTTCCTAATTTTTGTGTAGCTAGTTTTTCATTTGTTGATAATAGAACCAAACAAAATAAATAAATAAAAAAAGAAAAAGAGAACGAGAAGAACATGACAAGTATTGGAAAGAATTGAAATAGTCTAGGAACTCTTTAGGGGATTTATTTATTTTAAATTTCTTTAAATAACTTTTAAATTTTGTCTTCTTGTGTAACAAATGTTAGGTGGTCCCACTCAAATTAATTCCCTCACCATCCAGGAATATTCTTCCATAATACAATGCACTCACGTTTTTGAAAAGGAGGCCAATTTTATTTCAAATTTTTGCTCCATCATTGGGCCCCACATGGATTCTTCTCCTTGGCTTTTTGTGTAAGATAAATACACACACATTTGATAATAAAAGGAAGGGCCTGGAAGGGAACAGAGAGAGGACCTGGAAAAAGGGGAGCATAGGTACACGAACTCCTCCCTAACCTCTCATACACCAGCTGACCCCATCTCCACCCAGAACAGGACCCTTCTTCATGTTTTCTTCAAGCTTCCCCCATCCTGCAACTTCCATCAACCCCAAACGACCAAAGACTCTCAGCCATCGCCACCAGCCCCAACCAGTTCGCCTCCCATTTTCGTCGAAACCAGTAACCAAACAACCCACCTCACGTCGAGACTGTTTCGTCGTCAACCAGTGACACCACCAAGCTGTTGCGTCGAACCAGCCTACTGTCGTCGCCAACACCACCAGCTTCGTCTTCCTCACATAAACCAGTCTGGCGACCCTCCATTAAATCCGTCGACCACCTTCACACCATCTCCTTCGTTGCTGCCTCCCGTCACCAAACACTCCAGTTCGTCGACCAACAATCTGCGACACCCGCTTCTGTTTCATCTTCGTTTTCGTTCCAGCAGCGAACCACCTGCTATTTCTTCGAGTTCCGTCATGGATCCTAGTCATAATTGCTGTAAGTCCTTCAAAAGAGGTCCGTCGTTGAATGTTGTCATGTTTTCGGCGAGCTTCATAATATAGGTCGTAGTTCCGGCGAGGTGTCCGATCACTGTTTTGGTCATCAAGGGCTCATTCCATTTCTGTTGAAAGCTCACTTTGAGGTTCACATCCTTCACCTTTGTATAATTCCATATTGATAAATGCTAAATTTTTGTTGTTGAAATTTTGTTGAAATTTGAGTTAATGCAAATTACAGTGTATGGTTACAATATTTATGAATGTGTCATTCTATTACAGTGTTTATCTTATTAATGTGTTGAAGTTTTGATTTTGTAGAATATGTGAATTGCTGCTTCATTTCCTGTTTTGGTTGAGACTTGGTGGGTTGAGAGGGAGAAATAAAAGCTTGTTTGGTTTAATTTAATTTGATACTTAAGAAGTATAAGAAATAGATAGAATGTTCCTTTCCTATCCTTTGTTCCATTCATGGTGTATTTGGACGGTGGGGTACATATCAAAAGTACTGATAATATATTGGTATTGTACATATCAAACTTTAGTTGCTGTAGTTGGACGTTGGTGTATTTCTTGGATTTATTGCACTGTTAATGATTAATCAGTCCTTAAGTTTGGGTTTAAACTCCTTTAAGTAGAATTCGATACTTCAATTTAATTTTATGGTGATTTCTTTGTTTATCCGAGTTGATTTAATCATTAAAAGCATGCTTAGGCCGTTATTATCTGTAAACATCCGAAGTTTGCTTTGGTTAAGTACAATCCTTTAATCCTTAGAAATCGAGACGTGCCATTTAGTGAATTTTCATGGCCCTCGCAAAGTTAAAATACCATGATATAAAATTGGATTTCGAATTAGGTAGCAGGTTCAAGCTAAAAGGGTCTTCCCTTTTGTTTGAATTCGGACTTGAATTTGAGGCCCGAAATTATAATTGTAAATTAGTTATCTTTTAGAGACAAATGATGAATAGAAAATTTTAGTTTGCTTTAGGTTGACCTTTTAATAATAAAAATGAGACGAGCCTCGCCAAACCAAATACAAACTGTGGGGACCTTATTAATTACTTAATTAAAAATACTTAGAGATTCGGGACGGGACGTTTAGCAAATTTCACGGCTTTCCCAAAAGATAATAACACGTTAGCCACTTTAGGCGCGGTTTTTAATAATTTTACTTTCTTAAATACGGGTGTGCATTTCATGCAATCCAAATCCCAAAATGTTGAATAGGAATGTGTCGAGGATCCGGGTGCATTTCATGTGACGTGATCCGAAAATACGTTCTTAAACGACGTTCACTTTCTTAAATAAAAATTTGACAAAAAGCGGGATTTAATTCTAAAAATGCACTACAGGTTTAACATGTATAAAAATCAAAATTTAGCCAAATATAGCAGTTGAGCGACCGTGCTAGAACCACGGAACTCGGGAATGCCTAACACCTTCTCCCGGGTTAACAGAATTCCTTACTCAGATTTTTGGTTCACGACTGTTAAACAGAGTCAAACCCTTCCTCGATTCGGGATTCAAAACGGTGATTTGGGACACCATAAATCTCCCAAGTGGCGACTCTGATTTTTAAATAAAAACGAATCCCGTTTCGATTGACCTTAAATTGGAAAAACTCCTTTCCTTATTATATCCCTTCCCCGGGATGTAGTAAAGGCCGATAAAGTATTCGAAAAAAAGAGGTGTGACACATACCTTCCACCATCATACACATTACACAATCATTTAGTCTTCCTGTGTCTGAACTCATACCGCCACATAAAATGCATTTCACTCCCCAACTAGGAGACACGAAATGATTCTTCACGCGCTCATAACTCGGGCTACACATCAAATCATAACAAGAATCGAACACTTAACAGTTCATCTATTATCCAGCAGACTTCTTCATCACTACCAAGTCATATAGATACATCTCACAGTACTAACATACTCATCACATAGATATCCAGCCGCCATTCCCGTTAATAGGGACAATACCAAACATATAAGTTCAAAATACTTGCTCACACAATCAGCACCTCGGCGCTCAAGCCTTAGGCAAAAATTCGACCTCAAGTCCTCCAGACTGGCCCAACATCAAACTCACAGAGATCATATCTCGCCTCTTGATCGGGGAATCACAAGCCATCAAGGCACATCTGATACTGAGCGTTCATGCGCACATACAAACGCGTGGAAGGAATTTCAAGAGCTTTTTTTCAAGCTGAATCAAGAACGCATGATAAGAATTCAAGAATGTGAAGTTTTCCTAAAGGTTCTGCAGCCTCTCGAGGATAAATAAACCTGATCATGACTCGTGAGACCTAATAACCTAGGCTCTGATACCAACTTGTCACGACCCAAACCCCGCACTGGTCGTGATGACACCTCTCGCGAAGACGTGGCCAGCCAACTAACCTAACTTATCTTTTTAGAATAGTAAACATTAATAAGCAGCTTTAAAATGATTAAATAACCACAATCTATCAAAAGATCTCTTTATTAAAGTAGAATAAAACCCAAACACAACCCAAACCGGGGTGTCACAAGTCACGAGCATCTATCAAAGTATAAATACAACTACAAGACCTAAAATATACAAAGCCAGAATAATGAACCAAAAGAGAGAAAAATGGTGTTGCGAACGCAGGCAGTCACCTTGCTACTCCTATAGCTCTGCCTCTGATCAGCCAAAACCCGCTACCGGGTGAACAAATACCTGCATCTGCACATGAGGTGCATGAAGTAAAGTGAGTACTCTAACTCAGTGAGTAAAAAGGGTAAATAACAACTGAGCAGTAAGAAATCACGTAAAGCAAACCATCATGCTATATAAGAGCAGTGAAAAGCACTTTGAGAGAAAGTAGTGAAGCTGTAAAACCTTTAGAAATATCTTAGCTCAGTTTAAAACCTCTTTTGAAAATGACTTTTTCAACAGTTATGCAAATGAATGCAAAAACAAATAGTGCAGATAAGCATAGAAGTCCACCTCTCGGGCACCACATTCGGTTATTAGATAATACCAGAACAACAAGTGAATATTGCAAGAAGAAGCACAAACAGCATATAATGGTAGACAAATGAAATAAGGTAAACACATCAAACAGTATCGGTACTGTTGCGGCGTGCAGTCCGCTCCACATATTGATGCCACATGAACCCCAATCCTTTTAACGTCGACGGCGCTCTCTGAGGGTGTGCAGACTCCGGGAGGGGCCCCTTACGGCCCAAGCACAATATTAATCCATCTCGTGACATCAAAGCTAGGACCTCAGCCTTATATTACTATCAACATAACACTGCTGCGACATGCAGCCTGACCCGTACATATATATATATATATATATATATATATATATATATATATATATATATATATATTGTGCTGCGTGCAGCCCGATCCAAAAGTATCCTCACAATACAGACCCTCGGCCTAAATCAGTTAACAGAATCACATAATCCACTCGGGCAACAACAAACATGATGCTCAACCCAAAATATTATTGGAAATATCATTTCAAGTGTTAAAGCAAGTAAACTTGGCTGAGTTTTGAAAACAGTGTAAAAATACTTGACTAAGTTCAAGTATAAAATCAAATAGTGAGGAAATATCGACAACTATCCCCGAAAGGGTTCAACTAGCTAGCACGAAGCCCAAATATGGCAATCAGCCCAAGTCATGATGATAACAAATAAGTTTCAGTCAATTACACAATAAAATCATCAATCGGGACGGACCAAGTCACAATCCCCAACGGTGCTCTACCCCATGCTCGCTATCCGACGTGCAACTCACCTCAATACAACACTATAATGTGCAAATATGGGGTTTCAAACCCTCGGGATGTCATTTACAATCATTACTCACCTCGAACCGGCGAATTCTCTAGCTCGCGATGCCTCTGCCCCTCAAACCGGCCTCCACGCGCATCGAATCTAATCAAAACCACAACGAATACTTAATAATATGCCAATGGAACAATACCCAATTGAAAATGATCGAAAAATAGCGAAAACCTCAAAATTAGCAAAATTCGAGCCCCGGACCCACTTCTCGAAAAATCAGAAAATTAATACCATCGAATTCCTTATCTCGCCACAAGTCTATACATATAAATATTACCAAAATCGGAGTCCAAATGACCCCTCAAATCCCAATTTTACCTCTCTTAAGTTTCAAGCCCTAATCCCCCATTTTTACCCATTATTTTCTTGAGTTTTCAGCTCTAATTTAATAACACCATGAAATCATGTTTTGAGTTCAAGAATCCATACCTTATCGAAAACCCTTGAAATCTCTTTTCAAAATCGCTCCCAATTCTCCAAGTACGAGTTAAAAATATGAAACCCTTCAAAAATTCGCGAAGACCAATTAAATATTATGCCCAGACCTTTCCGCTTCTGCGGTAAAATTTCCGCCTATGCGGCACCGCTTCTTTGGTTACTCCATCCACTTCTATGGAATTTCACTTAAGGGCCAAACCTCTTCTGCGGTCACTTAGCCGCATCTGCGGATCCGCAGATACGGTCCCCAACCCGCACCTGCAGTCCCAGGCTTCCTTCAACCCTCCCGCTTCTGCGACTCCACTCACACACCTGCGATACCGATTCTGCGGTCCCACTTCCGCAGGAGAGGAAATACCAGAAGCTACAGAATTTCCTTAAGTTTCACAAGCCAAACTTCCCGTTAACCATCTGAAATCATGCCGAGGCCCCCGAGACCTCAACCAAAAAATACCAACACCTCCTATAACATCATTCAAACTTGTTCCAATCATTAAAACACCTCAAACAACACTAAAGCCATCATTTCTCATCGAATTCAAGCCTAAGCTCCTTAAAAACTTCCGAAATATGCATTCGATCAAAAACCTAACCAAATCACCTCCAAATGATCTGAAATTTTGCACACATATCCCAAATCACCTAATGAAGCTACATCAACTCTCAAAATTCCATTTTGACCCTCAGATCAAAATCTCACCTATCAACCAGAATTCGCCAAAATACTAACTTCGCCAATTCAAGTCTAATTCTACACCGGACCACCAAAATTAATTCTGAACACACTCCTAAGTCACAAATCATCCCCCGAAGCTGACCGAATTGTAGGAATCCACATCCGAGCCCTCTAACTCATAGGTCAACATCCGGTTGACTTTTCTAAAACAAGTCTTCCTTAAAGAGACTAAGTGTCTCATTTCCTTCCAAAATCAACCCAATTTAACTCATTTGCACAAGACACTGATAATGAAGCATAACGAACCAGGATATGGGGGAAACAGAGAAATTCTCATGAGATGACGGGTCGGGCCATCAAAGAGCTTATTTTCGGAAAGCTTTTATTTTAAGATGAAAATAAGGATTGTTGATTAAAAACTTCATTGGAGTTGACTTCGTTTAACATTTTGGTAAACAAATCTGAATTCGTGTTTTGATAGTCTGGGGGGTTTCGTATCGAAATATGAGAGCTTGGCGTATGCCTAGAATCAGATTCGGAAGTCCCTACCTCGTGTTATGAATTTTTTACCAAAATTAATAGTTTGAAAATTTAATGGGTTTTAAGAAATGATTAATGTTTGATCTTGTTGGTATCGGGTCCATATTTTGGTTCTGAATCCCGGTACAGGTTCATTATACTCCTTCCATTTAAATTTATGTGAACCTATTTCCTTTTTAGTCCATGCCAAAAAGAATGACCTCTTTCCCTATTTGGAAAAAATTTACCTTTATGCAATGATTTATAGCCACACAAAATATATGTGCTTCATTTTACACCACAAGTTCAAAAGTCTTCTCTCTTTTCTTAAACTTCGTGTCCAGTCAAATGGGTTCACATAAATTGAAACGGAGGGAGTAATATTTAAGAGTTGTCTGTGAAATTTGGTGAGAAACGGAGTTGGCTTGACGTGATTCGGACGTCCAGTTATGAAAATGGAAATTTCAAAGTGTTCTTAAGAATTTCATTTGATTTGGTGCTAGATTCGTGGTTTTAAGTGTTATTTTGGCGACTTGATCGCACGAAGCCTTGTGTGAATGTTTTGTTTGGAGCCCCACGAACTCGGGTGAGTTTCGGATAGGCTACGGAGTAAAAATAGGACTTAAAACACTAATGTGCATTAGATTTTTGCGTCAGGCCTCAGACCTCGCAAATGCGAATCCAAGCATCGTATTTGCGACCACTGTTGGGTTCACATTTTGTGATCCACTCATCGCAATTGCGAAGAGTGGATGGGAAGGACAACATTCGCATTTGCGAACTAGGAAAGGGGGAGACAGTCTTTGCATTTGCGATCATTGGATCACATGTGCAGCCAGCTTAGTTTGCATGTTGCGAACTTTTCTTCGCATTCACAAAGATGGCAGAAATGTGAGAATCTTCGCAAATTCGATAGATTTATCGCATTTGTAGGCTTCGCATCTGCGAAGCCCATGTCGCATTTGCGACATCTGCAGCCGGTAAAACTTGACTTAGACGAGATTTTTTCTCATTTTTCAAAACTTTCAAAACAAGAAACCCTCTAGGAAATTTTCCAAAGACCACTTCTTCTTAACTCGTTTCTTTCAATCATTCACTTCATATTACTAGATTTAAACCTAGAATCTAAGATTTTCATGGTAGATTGAGGATTTTTGGGTAGAAATTAAGGATTTCAAAATTTGGAGATTTAGACCGCAAATTGAGGTTGGATTCCAAACTCAATTGTATATTCGGGCTCGAGGGTGAATGGGTAATCGGGTTTTTGTCTAAATTTCGGGTTTGGACCAAGTGGACCCGGGTATTGATTTTGTTAACTTTTTCAATAATGGCCTAAATTGAATTATTATCGATTGTGGGTGATTCCTAAGGCTTATTTTGAAACGTTTGGTTGGTAATTTTCTAGATATTTTTGCTCTGGAGACGTGTTGGAAAGGCAAAGTTGTGATTGAGCTTTGAGTGGCCTTTGGAGCGAGGTAAGTGTTGTGTCTAATCTTGGCTTGAGGGAATTAGGAACCCTCGAACTTTGTGTTATGTGAATTTCATATGAGCAGTGTACATGCAAGGTGACAAGTGCTTATACGCCGACGAATAATTTGTTTACCTGATATATCGCTTTCCTTAATTGGTTTCCCTCATATATTAATTTTTACATGCTCTAAATGCTTTCCATGCTTAATTGCTAAGTGTTAATCAATATTTTCTTCTGTTAACCGTGTTAGCTCTATTCATAGTTCCCTGAATTCCTGCTATTTGCTTAATTTAATTGTTTGTACCTTGTTCAATAGATTCTGTGTTGAACAAGGTTCCTTTTCTTGGTTCAATTTGGTATTTATTTATCGTAAAGACCTTGTGATTTAGCCTTTTTATTTGACTGTGTACATAAACTGTTTGGCACCGACATGGTGGGATCGGGTTGCACTCGACAACAGATGTAATAAGGGAGGATTGATATGGTGGATGCCACAACAGGTGGAATAAGGGTGGATTGATATGGTAAAATAAGGGTGAATTATGATATTGATATATGGTGGCATCGGGTTGCGCATTGCAAAACACACATCGGGTTGCGCGTTGCAAAACACACACACACACACACACACACACACACACACACACACATATATATATATATATATATTACTATTATTGATATTGTTATGGTGGAACAAAGAAGGATTATGTGTTGTCTGGTGGGATCGTGTTGCGCACCGCAACAACCTATATGTTTCTATTTCTTGAGTTGTGTTGTTTTCCCATATTTTTATTTGAGCTTGTAGAGATTGATAATGTTGGACGACACTGGTTCATTTTTTAGGCTGTGGTTATCATTTCCTGTTGGCTATTTAATTCTGTACCGTATTTCAATTATCTAGTCATTATTATAGACTACGTACAACTTTTAGCATATGTGAGTCACCTGAGCCTTGTCACTACTTCGTCGAGGTTAGACTCGACACTTACCAGTACATGGGGCCAGTTGTACTATTAGTGCACTCTGTACATTGTGCAGAATTTGGAAACGGTCCCAGCGGCGGTTACTAACGAGCTCAGATCAAACTCTTGCAGAGACTTGAGGTACGGCTATTCAGCGCCCGCAGATCCTAGAGTCCCCATCCTTTTTTTCTTTTAGATTTACAACTTCATTCAAACATTTTTGTACCTATTTCAATCCTTTATGTCTATTACTTTAGAATCTCGTGCACTTATGTCACTAGGTTCAATGAATCATAATAGACATTGGTTGTTTAGCTTTCGCATTTATACTTAGAACATATTTGTTATTTCAATTTGTTACTATTGTTATCGTTTAAGCTGCTAAAAGAAGTAAATTGTTATAACATTAGCTTGCTTAGCAAGTGAAATCTTAGGCGTCATCATGATCCCGACGGTGGGGATTCCGGATCGTGACAAGTTGGTATCAGAGCATTAGGTTACATACGTCTCACGAGTCACGATCAAACCTAGCAGAGTCTGGCGGATTGGTAAGGATACGTCTGTACTTATCTTTGGAGGCTATACAGTTAGAAACAGTTTCACTTCTATTTTTCTTTGTCGTGCAATTTTATTCTATCATTGCTGATTGAACTCTTCTATTCTTTTCTCTCGCAGATAGCAAGAACGCATACCACAACTTTAACTGAGCAGCAGCTCCTATGAGGGGCAGGGGTCGAGGCCGAAGAAGGGGCAGAGCTCAGCCCCGAGCTCGAGCAACAATACCAACACCATCAGTGGAGCCTTAGGTAGAGTTTCATGAGCAGGTTCCAACCCAGACTGTGCCTGTCGGACCAGCTCAAGTTCCGGAGGGGTTAATCGCCACCCCAGTGCTTCAGGATGCTTTGGTTCGTCTAGTGGGCTTTATGGAGAGTGTTGCTCAGACCGGCACATTTCCTATGGCACCAGCCGTCTCTTAGACTGGGGGAGGAGTCCAGACTCCCGCTACTCACACTCTGGAGCAGATGGCTCCCCAGTTTCAGACTCCAATAACCCGGCCAGTGGGGGTAGTTCCGCCGGGTGTCGCAGATCTGACCGGTGATGGATCAGCTATGTCTTCTAAGGCTTTGTGGAGATTGGACAGGTTTACCAAGCTTATCCCAGTTCACTTCAGTGGTGCATCCTCAGAGTATCCCCAGGACTATTTGGACAGCTATCATGATGTGCTACAGAACATGGGGATAGTGTAGACCAATAGGGTCGACTTTGCTGCATTTCATTTGTAGGGTTCCGCCAAGAAATGGTGGAGGGATTATATGTTGACTAGACCAGCTAGGTAGCCTGCTCTCACTTAGGACCAATTCTCTCAGTTATTTCTTGAGAAGTTCCTTCCTATCACTTAGATGGAGGGCTATTGGAGGCAGTTCGAGCGTCTTCAGCAGGGCTCTATGACGGTCACTCAGTACGAGACTCGATTTATGGTTGGCCCTTCATGTTATTCTTCTACTTCCTACTCAGAGAGAGCGGGGGTGAGGAGGTTTATTAAGGGTCTTGCTCATCCTATCAGATTGAAAATGGCTAAGGAAACTGGAAGTGAGATTTCTTTTCAGATGATTGCCAGTGTCGCCACGCGAGTCGAGATGGTTCTACCCCAGGGGGGAGGTCAGGGGTCTGACAAGAGACATCATCATTGTGGTGGGTTCAATGGTGACTTATCCGGAGGTAGGGGTACTTTTGGAACAGGTCATTATCCCAAGCCATTTCAGTCAGCCCTTCAGGTATCCCACAATCCTTCAAGGAGTCGTGGTTCTTATGTGCCTCATTTTAGGCAGCTAGCCTACAGTACATCACCAGCTCCTATCAGTGCACCTCCTATTTAGAGTTATTACCGTGGTCAACCATCCTGTTTGGGTCAATCTTAGTTTCAATAGCCACATCACTAAAATGGATGTTTTGAGTGTGGTGGTTTTAGGCATATCAGGAGGACTTGTCTGAGATTGCTGGCACATCAACACCCCAACTTAACTCTTGCTTGTCCTCAAGCAACTAAAACGAAATTATGCTATCCTATATTACTTCTATATTCGACATGTCACAAAACAGTAGTGACTATAAATGGTTCTGACTAACATCTAACAAGCATGTAACTTCTTTTATTTACCCTTCATGGACCATCATTTAACAATTCGACTAATCAACCTGTGAACTTTGAGCCTCGACCAAAATTACAAAATGCTACTAACAGCTAAGTGTGCATTTGTATTCTACTTCAATAACCTAACTTCTGCTAAATCTTGCAATTCATGCGCGCTCTCAGCAAAGAAAATCCCCAACTCACACATATGTACATAGGATGCAACAAAATCACTCTTGCACTCGGAACGTAAGCTACACACTACAAGTATCAGTCCATATGCTTGCCCTTAATTTAACTTGCTACTATCTCAGGAATGATTGGATGTAGATTAACAAGGGCTTTTCTCGGGTTATAATGTAAGCTTCGGGACGGGTTGGATGAATATTTGGGAGTGTAGTGGCTATACCCTCCTTGAAATCTACATACATTTTTCTTTTTTAACTACATAACACTTATTGATCTCGAGTTACCGACATAGAACCACCTCAAAGTATTTCCACAAGACACACTCTTTTTCTCTTTTTTTCTTACAATTGCTTTTCTTTTTGGAGCTTGAGTTTCTTTATATATACAACTTGAGGTTGTTTTTTTTCTTCTACACACAGTAGTAAACCTTATCAATTTCCACTTGGTACTGGCACACCCAGCATAGGCTTTTAGCCTCACTTTGACTCGTTCAAGGAGGGTGGGTTCAAAAGAAAGAATTATTTTACAAAAGGGGTAAAGGTTTGTAAAATGGCAGCCAATAAAAGGTTAAAGACTCAATGGGGAGTTCTAGACATTAGAAGTTAAGCATATGTATTATTTATACAAATCCTCACTCACTCACAACACATGAACTGTTCAACTCAACATAGTTTCATTC
>MU704852.1:88019-108276 GCA_026770625.1 Nicotiana glauca
TTTCTTCTACACACAGTAGTAAACCTTATCAATTTCCACTTTGTACTGGCACCCCCAACATAGGCTTTTAGCCTCACTTTGACTCGTTCAAGGAGGGTGGGTTCAAAAGAAAGAATTATTTTACAAAAGGGGTAAAGGTTTGTAAAATGGCAGCCAATAAAAGGTTAAAGGCTCAACGGGGAGTTCTAGACATTAGAAGTTAAGCATATGTATTATTTATACAAATCCTCACTCACTCACAACACATGAACTGTTCAACTCAACATAGTTTCATTCCTCAAGTGAATGCAAGGCAACTCAAAACTTTCATCTCAAGATATGTAAGATTCTAAGTAAGCATAAAGTCAAAGAGCGAGCCTCAAGTTCACAAGAATGACTAACCATTAACCTTTTTTTAGATATATAAAAAAGAAGTAAGGGTATCATTTATTTACAAAAACTAGCCTGAGAGTTGCACTAAAAAACCAATCGGGCAAGTTCTAGACATCAGAAGTTAAGCATATGTATTATTTATACAAATCCTCACTCACTCACAACACATAAAATGTTCAACTCAACATAGTTTCATTCCTCAAGTGAATGCAAGGCAACTCAAAACTTTCATCTTAAGATATGTAAGATTCTAAGTAAGCATAAAGTCAAAGAGCGATCCTCAAGTTCACAAGGTTGACTAACCATTACCCTTTTTTAGATATATAAAAAAGAAGTAAGGGTATCATTTATTTACAAAAATTCATTACATGCTTGAAGCTAGAAAAATCAATACCTAACAAGTCAACACATTTAATTCTACTGTCATGGTTCTACTATTACACCCTTGCAAAAGAACCCGACGAAGAATAACCAAGGGGAATTTATTGCTAACTATCAATCTATACTACTAGAGTAAAGAGTATATGTACAATTTTCACACCAAAATATGACTACCCCACCCCAACCAAAAAGCATGCATTGTCCCTAATGCATAGAGAATGTAAAAACGAAGCTTAGGGACTTCCTGGGGCGCACTAGGCGCTCAAAGGAGCTAAAGAATATATGGCAGCTATGGAGTCAATTGCTGGTACTGTGGCAGTGATAAGTGGAACCTAGGATTGTATGGTGGTCTCCAAGACTGGAGTAGGAAGCTCCACCTGCTGTGAGGCTGGGTTTGGGACCTAGGAGCTGCTAACCTCTTCTAGTGAAGGCTGAGTAGTTGATAGATGTGCCTTGGCGACCATGTCTATAATAGAATATGCAATTGTTGTATGCAAAGTTTCTTCCTATTCATCATGTGCATCTGTAGAAGCAGCCACTTACTTACCCTTGTTGTTCCGCTAACCCTCAGTCTTCTCTACCAATACATCCTCATAGGTTTCCTCGTTATCAGTATCTCTCTCATCAGACTCCCCTTTCGTCTCTTCGGATCCCTCCTCTGAAGGACTGTCAATGTGTACAATGAAAGATGGAGCCTTTGAGGTATCAGTACCTTGTGCTTCCAAAGCTGTCATAATGTTTGTGAAATCTAACTCCAAGCTATAATGGAGGTGCCAGTACCCTACTCGCCTTCTTTCGAGAGAAAAAAGGTTAAGTCAAACTCCACGTTCTGCATCTTATGCAGCTATGCTTTCAGCTCATCAACATCTTTCCTAAGCCGAGGCATATATCCAAATTCACCTTGTTTGACCTTCTCAAGATGCACTTCAAAGTTCTTCAGACGATCTTCATAAGATTTATGCTATTGTTGAAGAGTGCTCATTGAGGCTTGGACGGGGGCCAATGCTTGTCGGATGAGATTTGGGATTTCCTTTGTCATCCGGTCTACCTTAGCATTGGCGTGCTGAGCTAATAGACCCAGCTTAGAGAGAGCTGGTAAAAGAACATGTGGTTGTGCATTGGTTGGCTTAGGAGTGGCTGTTGAAGTAGCTGGAATAGGAGAGGTGTCAGGCAGTGCGATGGCAGGAGGTTCTGCTAAGTCAGATGGATGAGAGAGTGAAGTCTCTGGTTGATTGTCCATTTCCTTGTCTACTGCATCATTTATCTTAGTGATGTTAATATATCGAAGATCTATCTCAATTTGATCATGTTTTGGGATAAGAGGCGCACCCACAGCTTTACATAGAGTAGTGATCAAGCATGGGAATGGAAGTGATGTTTGTTTTTGGTTTGCTCTAATCCCCGGCTCCCTGAATTTATCTATCCCACATAAACCTTTATTCCCATAATGATGCACACAATGAGGAGTGCCTTGTCAATATTTATTTTAGTTTCATTCCTAGTCGGCATCAGACGGGAGAAAATATGAAAATGAGCCAATATTGACGCTCATGTGTGAGATCCTGCTTGTAAATCTTTTCGCGTGGGTTAATCTAGGAGGATGTCTACTTTTCTATGATAGATGCAATACCGACACGCTCATTTTCCTTTTTGGTTACTTTGGCATCATACTTAACCGTGCCTGAAGACCAATCCTCAA
Organism: Nicotiana glauca; assembly: GCA_026770625.1. Taxonomy (NCBI): domain Eukaryota; kingdom Viridiplantae; phylum Streptophyta; class Magnoliopsida; order Solanales; family Solanaceae; genus Nicotiana; species Nicotiana glauca. The sequence goes on from MU704852.1 coordinate 90,472, forward strand.
TGTATAGGTCATTAATGGTGGCGTCATCACAGACTACTTTGACCCCTCGAACTTAGACAGATTGTCAAATATCCTGTTCCTTTTTTGCGCAACATTCCTTGAGGAACAATAAGAAGCATAGAACTCCCACAAAAGTGTCTCATTATACTCATCTGGGACTTCAGTGAAGAAATCCCATTGCCTTTTCTTAATATTATCGATCACGTGAGGGTAGTGCTCTTTTAGACTGTTTAGACTTAACTGCGTCTCCTCAAGAATCTTTCTCTTTGTTCTCCCTTTTTTATACAAGTTCATAGAGCCTATGACCCCAAATCTTAGATTTAGATCTTCCCCAATCTTCCGTCGTGATTCGGCCTGTAGGTCAACGGATGGCCTGAGGTCACTCTGTGTCTCCTCCTCTTCGGATTGGGAGGAGTGCTTAGAAATGATGTTGTTTGTCTGAGGCCTTGGACGTTTGGATCGTTGTGCTTGTTGGCCTAGAGCAGCCGCCCATTTCCTTCTACGAACTGGTGGTGATCGCATTGAAAGAGAATTTTTTGGTGCCATTCCTGTTAATGAAAAAACGTGTGAGTGGGTGAAATAGCATAGGAATCACATTGAGAGAAAATGAAGAAAGCAAATAGCTTTTGCAGTGGTTTATGCTATCATATAACAACTATGCAAACCGCAAACCCATCATATATTTACAACACCCATAAGGCAACACAATTATGCAATCGCAAAAAGGGCCGCAGACTATGTTATGCGACCGCAAAGTGGTCGCATTTTTGCTCATTAAATCGGCAATTTATCTGACTTTGTCTACGACAACTATGCGGTTTGCAAAACTATTTTTCGATCGCATAGCCATTTTTCATCAGGCCACGTATGTTTCAATTTTCAATAATTTTGCAGACCGCAAACCAATTATGTGGGTTGGAAAGATCGTCTTCTTCAGTTTAAACATGCTCACCTCAATCAAAAATTGCTCACTTCACTCACACACAGAGTTCCTAACACTCCATTTTGAGAATTTTCCCATAGGTTACCCACCCAGATCGCCACAGCATAGGTTTGAGAGGAAGGGGAGAAAAGAATTCAAGCAATCCCTAATTATGCAATACAACCATGAGACAAACCTACTCTCAACCAATTTCCTAACCCTAATATCAACATTAATCAGAGGAAAAAGGGGAATCAGGGGAAATTACCATGGGAACTCAGACATGAGGAAGAAGCATGCAACACAACCATTCAAAAGAGGGAATAGAATCACATACCAGATGCCTGAGCAAGATAATGTGAACGAGGTGAGTTATTGATATATGTACGATTATCTTTGTGCGATAATGTGTGTTTTTGGTCTTTTCTCTTTTCTTCTCCTTGCTTTTTGTTTTTGTTTTTGATTTTGATTGTGTTATACAATGCTTATGTCTGAGAGAGAGTGAGGGTTCGACTAGTATGCGAAAGGTGTTAAGGTTTTGTACCTGTGCATTTTGCGGTGGGCAAGTGAGTCACATAACACATTATGTGATTGCATATCTGTTATGCGATGGATTAATTTACACATCGCTGAACTTTACTTTGCGACGTGTTCTGGGGCCGCATAGTTATTATGCAGACCACAGGAGTTAAAATCTTACCTCATTTTTGAGGACCCAATTTGCCATTTTTCTGTTTCTGTCTGCAGTGACTATACGGTTCGCAAAGTCATTATGCAACCGCATAGTTGTCGCAACATGGACCCCCCTTTCCTTCATTTGCCTTAGTACGTGCACCATGTTCATGGTATTTTGGACTACCTACATTCTAACACACCGTCAACTTGCTCAACACTATCAACTAAACATACATAAATGAAAAACTAACAAAAAATGTTACCACACATGGGTTTCCTCCCAAAAAAGGATTGATTTAACGTCGCGGCACGACAATGTTGACCCCATTTGGGCTATTCAGTGCTGGGGGATGTTGTTGGACTATCTTTTAGAGTAAATTGTTCTATCAAATGCCTTTCTCCTATGGTACCAAGGTAATGCTTGACTGGTCGACCATTCACTTTGAAAGTTCAAGTTCCATCCTCCGACTTTAATTCAATAGCACCATAGGGGGACATACTCACAACTTTGAACGGGCCTGACCATTTGGATTTGAGTTTGCCCGAAAATTACTTGAGTATTGAGTTGATGAGCAAGAACAAGTCATTGAAAGTGAATACCCGCTTCAAGATCTTCTTATAATGGACAAACCTCATTCTCTCCTTATACACGGTTGCACTCTCATAGTCATGGAGACGGAATTCTTCCATCTCATTGAGTTGTGTCATTCTCAGGTTGGCAGCTTCGCTGCAATCAAGATTCAAATTTTTAGATCCCACATGGCTTTGTGTTCAAGATCCACTGGCAAGTGACACGCCCTACCAAAAACCAACCGATACGGAGAGGTGCCAATGGCAGTCTTAAATGTTGTCCGATATGCCCACAACGCATCATCTAGCTTCCTTGACCAATCAGTCCTATTTGCATTGACAATCTTTGCTAGGATGTTTTTTATTTCCATGTTCGAGACTTCAACCTGACCACTCGACTCAGGATGATAAGGTGTGGCCACCTTGTGCTTTATGCCATACTTTTAGAGCAACCCGATGAAAGCCTTTTTGCAAAAATGAGAACCACCATCACTAAGGATGGCCCTGGGAGTACCAAAACCACGTAAATATGTTCTTCTTCAAGAATGCGGTCACACTCCTTGCTTCATTGTTTGGCAAGGCGATTTCCTCAACCCATTTGGACACGTAATCTACAGCCACCAAGATATAAGTCATGCTATAAAATCTCACGAAGGGGCCCCTGAAGTTTATCCCCCACACATCAAAGATCTCGATCTCCATCACAAAATTCATAGGCCTCTCATGTCTTTTAGATATTGACCATTGTCTTTGACATTGATCGCATGCCTTGACCATTTGATTTGCATCTTGGTAGATCGATGGCCAATAGTAGCCACATTCAAGCACTTTTGCCGACGTCCGGTTTCCTCCATGATGAACTTCAACAGGGGAGTCATGGCATGCCTTGAGAATTAGCATTACCTCATCTTTCGAAACATACCGTTGAATGATGTTGTCCGCACAAATATGGAACAAAAAGGGTTCCTCCCAATAGTATTGCCTACACTCCCGCAAGAACTTTTTCTTTTGATAAGCTTTCAATCCATCGGGAACAAGGTCACTAACCAAAAAGTTAGCGATGCCGGTATACCAAGGAGCGAATGTGCTAGACAATGCCAATATGTGCTCATCTGGAAAGGAATCATTGATTTCAAGGTCTTCTTTTGGTCTCCTTGCTTCTTCAAACCTACATAGGTGATCCGCAACTTGATTTTCTGTCCCTTTTCGATCCTTAACTTCAAAGTTAACAAAAGGACCTACCGAATCAATCTTGGTTTGGCATCCTTCTTTGCCATAAGATAGAGAAGAGCAGCATGATCGGTGTAAACTATCACTTTGGACCTCAACAAATAAGCCCGAAATTTTTCAAAAGCATAAATAATGTCAAGAAGTTCTTGCTCAGTCATAGTGTAATTCATTTGAGTGCCATTAGGTGTCTTGTTTGCATAGTAGACAAGGTGAAAGATTTTGTTATGCAATTGAGCAAGCACCATCCCAATAGATACACTACCTAGCATCACACATGAGTTCAAATTGAAGAGACCAAACGGTTGTGACATTAATAGGTGTTGTGGTGAGCTTTTCTTTCAATTCCTCACAAGCCTTGAGACACTTGTAATCAAATATAAACTCTGCATATTTTTCAAGGAGCTTGCACATGAGATTTGCAATTTTTGAGAATTCCTTGATAAAGCGCCTATAGAAACCAACGTGCTTGTAAATAATTTCGATCCTTGCCCGGTCAACCTTTATGCCTTGTTTGGAAATTTTGTGGCCCAAAACAATGCCATCATTTACCATGAAGTGGCATTTATCCCAGTTTAGCACAAGGTTTGTTTCATCACATCTTTTAAGCACTTGTCTAAGATTGTCAAAACAATGCTCAAAGGAATCACCCACTACAGAGAATTCATCCATAAACATCTCTAAGACATCTTCACCATGTCCGAGAAGATTGACATCATGCACCATTGGAAAGTAGCCAGAGTGTTGCATAGCCCATATGGCATACGGCTAAAGGCAAAAGTCCCATATAGGCTTGTGAATATTGTCTTCTCTTGATCTTCCAAGGCGATGTTGATTTGGTTATAACCGGAGTACCCATCCAAAAAGCAATAGAATGACCTTCCCGCCAGTCCATCAAGTATTTGATCAATAAAAGTCATATGGAAATGATTCTTGCAAGTAGCACTATTTAGCTTCCGCTAATCCATGCAAACACTCCATTCGGTCGCTATTCTCGTTAGGATGAGCTCATTTTTGTTATTTTGAATCACGGTCATGCCTCCTTTCTTTGGCACACATTTCACTGGACTCACCCAAGAACTATCGGCAATGGGGTAGACCACTCCAACATCTAATCATTTGATAATTTCTCTCTTTACCACCTCTTGCATGGAAGGGTTTAACCTTCTTTGATGCTTCACGCTTGGTTCGCTCTCTTACTCCAATTATATATTGTGCTCACAAATTCCGATGGGAATCCCTCGGATGTCCATTATTATCCACCCAATGGCGTTCCTATGCTCCCTCAAGATATTCAACAGTTGTTCTACCTACACATCATTTAACAAAGAAGAAAAGATTACCAGTAGAGTGTCATTAGAGCCAAAAAATTATACCTCAAGTACAATGGAAGTGGCTTGAGCTCAAGTTGGGGCGGCTCAATAATTGAAAGCTTGGCAGGAGGAGTGACTCTATTCTCTAAGTCAATAGAAAGTTTCTTTGGTGCATAAGTGTAGGACCCAAGTTCTTCGAATGCATTTACTGATTCCATGTCTTCACCATCAAAATTTACCAAAATAGCCGTCAATGTCTCACCAAGGCATTTTTCTTCCATCTTCATCTCGATTGCGTCTTCTACCTCATCAACAACATCAATGACTAAGATGCTTTCATATGCATGTGGAAACTCACTACTAGAAAATTTGCCTATAGCAACAGATGAAAAACCGTTGCAATAGATAGTTAAACCGTTGCCATAGAGATACTGCAATGGTTTAGCGCCCGTTCCATCAGCCGGCGTGCCAATAGAGCTTAAGGAACGGTTCAGATAACCGTTGCTAAAGTGTAGTCTATCGCAACGGTTTTTCCTCTCCCTATTGGAACGATTATTCTTATTAACTGCAACGGTTAAATTTCGTAACCATAACATTTAATGCAATGGTGGATAACAGTTACTATAACTATTAAACCGTTACAGGTATTATAGATATGGCAACGGTTCTTTTAAGATATTGCAACTGTTTTAACTACCTATTGCAACAATTTATAGATTATTTTGGAATGGTTTGCACATCCTATGGCAACGATTCTGTTAGCTATTGTAACAGTTTAATATAATAAAAAAGTTACCTTTGTTGTAAATAAATATTTACATATATAATAAACTATAAAACACTAAATTTGATATAAATAACAAAATAAAATTATTCATAATCCAAATTTCCCAACAAACTAATAATATTCGTAAAAGTGATAAAATGTTACCAAGTACATACATATATTTCAAGAGTTAAAAGGTTTAAAATGTTATAACAAACATTCCTAGGCTACATGCATCTATAACAATTCAAACTTCACTTAAGTAAGGTCTAGATTTCACTGCCTCCATTTTCCATTTCTTCATCTACTTCACCTACAAAAGAGTATAAATAAAGTGAGAATCCAGTCTTATAATTCTTTTAGTCCAAAAAACCAAGGGTAAAAAAATGAACATGGGTTTCATCTTTTGTAAAACAGAACAATATACTGGGAAGTTTGAACTTTCAATAGCCACCAAGAAGCCACCATAAATTACAGAACAGTTAATAAGAAGACTAGTTTTTCAGGATGTTGTTTATGAATGTACAGATTCAGCTCTCAAGCATATGCTTCACTAGAGAATGAAAAGAAACAGTGAAAAATAAGTAAAGAGGTACTAGTTAAAAAATTTATGTATTGATCCAAAAATAAAGAGCAAGGCAAGAAAAAAAGGACATAAAACACAATCACATTATACTGGAATCTGGGTTATGCAATAAATGAATAATTACAAAAGCAACATTGAAAATGGCTCTCACCCAGGGATTGTATTTCTATGCTCATGATATTTCCAAAATCCATCTTATTTAACAAATAATGAAATGATTGTGTTTCCTCCTCCTTTTTCCTCTTTAAATTACTCATTTAAATTACAATGTTGGCCTATAATAAAATCCAGAATAGCATGTTGATACATCAAGAAAATTGCATAGACTCATCAGGTTCATTAGTAATCTACAGCCTTGTGGATTTGCTAGCCATAAATATTGCAATGAGTGGTGAACAACCACTTACATACCATTGCTAACTTCTGATTTTACGACATCGCCGAACGGAAGACAAGGCCAAAGGTCCAATTGAGGCATAATGCAACATCACAAATAATGGTAAAATGGGAGACAATAGGTCGGGGGATTACTTTTTGTAGTTGTGTTTCAAATTCTGGTAAGCAGTTTGTCATCATCAGCCCAAATGAGCCCAGAATCAGTAAATACAGTTAATAACCTTATAGTAAATACTATAAGAAAAGAGAGATAAAAAGAAAAGGCCTTATTATTTGTTTATTAGGTTGAGAAATACTGTAAATAAAGAACAAGGCAAGGGAAAAACGTTTAGAAACTTAACCATCCACAGAAAATGAAGCAACAAGCAATTAGTGTTGCCCATTATTTCTGGAACGCTAAAAAGCTACCAACTACTACTCTATACCCAGGTATTGTTCTGTTTTTGGCTTGTCTCACTGTCTCATATGTCTCATTCCACCAACCTTCTTCATTGTGTGTGCGTGTCTCACTCTCACATCTTCTTATACATATTATATCATTATATCTTCTTCACTAAGCCAATCCTTATCTCATAATATCTCTTTCTTTATCTCTTCAACTATTCGTAGTATCTTTGATTCTTGTTTCTTTTTTTCTCTCTCCATTTTGGTATTATTCTTTTCTAATATAAGTACAAGAAAATAAGAAGGATAGATCAACGGAGAAGTTTGTGGTGTTTCCATTATCTTTAGGGTGTGGTTGTGAGTCAAGTGCTTCAGTGGCAAAAACTAGCAGAATCCAAGTTCCAACAAGAATGTTTCTTTTACTTTCTTTGAGTTAATTTATTTAACTATGTTTGTATGTTTTATGAATGGAATTTCTTAATTTTGATTGAAAATTACTTCCATGTTAAACTTACTAAACACACATGTGAATTCAAGATTTAGATCTAGCCATTGAATACATAATAACTATGTACGATTTTATATTAGTTATACATTAGCATCATTACCAAAACAGGAATTAGTGACACGTTAATATAGACATCTCAAAATGACACATGGTGGATGTTCCAGTATTTTGAGAATGAAAAGCTTGTACTTCCTTTTTTTTCGAACTTTTGTTTTCTTTATTAATAAAGTAAAAAGATTTCTTCTAGTCTAGATGTCTAAGTGCCAATCTAATTCTTTTACTAGTAATCGTTTGAACATATCCTACTAGTCAATGTATTTGAACAATTCCGGTAGAGTTTAAAGAACAAACTCATAAACTTGCTTCAAGAAAATTTTACTAAGCTTGATCCATATAGAACAAAGACCCCTTACAATTAATAGAATGTGCCGAGGAAATTATTCAAGAAAGATGGCAAAAAGTTGAATATAATTACCTTGGCAGGATAGGAGTTCCAATATTCAAGAAGATCCTTAAAGTGAGACGAAGAAATTCTATCGATCTATTCTCCATTTGAAGCTAGTCATTTTAATGGTTTTTGGGCTGATGCATTAGTCCATACTTCAGTTTCTACTAAATTAAAGAAAGATATACCTGAAATTATTTCAAGAAAGTTTTTTGCAGTCAACTAATGCAGTAAATTAAAAATCAGACAAAACTCCAAAACAGTTCACAAAGAAAAGGTCCAACATAAGAATATCCAAAAAAGGGAAAATATTAAAAAAGACGAAACGGGGCTCAAGAATCCAAAAAGACAAAGAAGACACAATTGAAAGAAAATGAGTACAACAAAGAATTTAACATAAAATTACTCAAAGACAGAAGCTGAAAGCTTATTCCACCTATAGGCAGAACTTTTTCCAATAATTCAGTCACAAAAGACCAAAGCAATCATATAAATATTTGTAAAAAAGAAAAATCACGTTGGTATTCAGAAAGCTAACAACACTAAAGGAAAAAATTAGGTCAATGGTGAAGGTGAATTAGCTACATACCAATCTTAAAACTATGTAGTAATCGGTCATAACATAGCATTACGTACGTGTAACAAAGGCAACAATTTTGATTAACAAAGACAATATTTCTTTTAATTTTCTCTTTTTGTTAAATTATTTATTCTGATATCCCCAATATTTTGATACTCTACATTTAGCTCATCACACTATTATTGGATCAAAGACTCTGTATATATCTGAAAGATTGGAATCTCCTCGAGCTAAGACAAGAATTAATAGGAAGAGGTAATCACACAAAATTGTCTTAGAAAAAAAAATTACAATTAAGAAATTTAACATCAACCATAACAACAACCCCATATTGCAGAAATTACCGCAGATTAAAGGGCACTTCAGAATGAACAAGATAACAATCAATAATGCTAATTAACACAATAAGAACTCAATTATTCTTAACACATTCAGCAATAAAAAAGAAAAGTTTATACTTAGGGGATATTATACCTTAGAAAGAAGACCGCGAAATCTGCTACTATCTGCTTCAAAGGCGAAAATTGTGTGACCTTCACAGTAGAAAATAGGATGAACTTTTATGTTTTTGTCATAAAATCGATTGCAAAAAAGGGGTGAATTGTAGTACAAAAATATCTTCACAAATTCCTAAGATAGATTCAAAGCTTCAGCAGAAAATACTCACAACTTTAAGAAAGGGAAAAATTAATAAGGTGAACAACAAAGACGGGGGCTCTTTGATTAGTTTTCAACTTATCTTTCACCATATGAACAGATTTGACTCTCTTCCAATGAAATCGAACATTATTTTGGGAAACCCTAGAGGATTATCAAGAGGAGGATTAGCCTTAATGAGATTTTCCAGCGTTGACACCGTCGGTGCCGCCGATGGTGGCAATGTCTTCTCCTTATAATCTCCGGCAACGAGGAAGGCTTTTTAGAAGAGAGAGTTGTGAGTTGCATTTTGAGTGTAGTATATCAGATGTAGTGTGTTATTAGGTTTGTACTCTTATTTTATTAAATATAAAATATAATAGAAAATTAATTAGAGTGGGTCTCTTTTAAGCGGGAGTCATCCAAAATTTGGGGAATAAAGTAGAGGGAATTCATAACCGTTGCAATAAATCAAAATTTTCAAGAAACCGTTACCATAGATATAGTTATTGTTACGGTCTTCTAAAACGTTGCAATAAAAACATCTATTGTAACGGTTTTTGGACTAATGCAACGGTTCAGCTACTAAACTGTGCCGATAGTACCAACAACCTTACTCAACGGTTGGAACCGTTGCAATAGACCTTCTATAGCAACGGTTACTGATCCGTTGCCATTAAAATCGTTGCCATAGCCCAAATTTCCAGTAGTGATACCTTTACTCGCTTGAAAGGTAACCTCTTTATCATTAACTCGGAACTTGATCTCATTTTGTTTGTAATCCATGAGTGCTCTTCTGGTAGCAAGAAATGGTCTCCCCAAATGAAAGGGATTTCTTTGTCAACAGCACAATCAAGTATCACAAAGTCGGCGAGGAGGAGGAACTTTCCCAATTTCGCAAGAACGTCAAAAAATTCCCCACCGATCGCTTTATTAAATGATCGGCCATTTGCAACCTCATACTTGTAGGCCTCAACATACCTAACCCCGCTTGATTGTAAATAGCAAGAGGCATTAAATTGATGTTATCCCCATTATCATAAAGAGCTCTTGAAAAATCGTGTACCCCAATAGTGCATGGAATGGTAAAAGCTCCCGGGTCTTCTTTCTTTTGAACGATGGTTGTTGCAATGATGGAACTAAACCGGTGAGTCACATTTACTACTTCATTCTTGGTGCTTTTCTTCTTAGTGATCAAGTCTTTCAAATACTTAGCAAAACCTGACATCTCTTGAAATGCTTCCACAAATGGATTATTCACCGATAATTGCTTGAAAATGTCATAGAACTTCTCGAGTTTGCTATCATCAAACTTCCTAGCAAGTCTTTGAGGAAAATGAGGAGGAGGTCTAGGAATTAGTGCTAGAGTTTTTGGTGCCTCTTTCACCTTTTCCTTAACCTCTTCCAGGTTCACATCCTCAATTTTACTTTTTCAGGGACTTTTTCAACTGCAATAACAACTAGCACCTCAACTTCTTGTTCGGAATCTTCCACTTCGACCACTTGTTCATTCGCTCCTTGAAGCATTTTGCCAATCTGAGTTATGATTGCCACACAATGAGAAGTTGGACTATTCCCACTACCTTTTGGGTTTGCAATTGTGTCACTTGGGAGTGTGCCCTTTTGCTTCAGATTTTGCTCTTTTGAGAGATCTTTAATTTGCATCTCCAACTTTTGAATAGATGCAAAATGAGAACCGACAAGCTCAGTCATATTCCTCATTGAAGTGTCAGAACAGTCTTGATTTTGCAATACTCGTTCAAGCATATTTTCCAACTTATAATCACTTGAAGAAACTTCCTTCCAATGTGGGAGTTAGAATATTTCTCTTTTGGTGGAACATGGGGAGTTTGAACTCCGATTTGAAAAGTTGTTATTGTTGTTACTCTAATTTCCTTGATCTGAACTACCTTGGTCATTTCGCTATTGTTGGTTGTCTTGCCCTTGCGGGTTAGGCATCCATTGGTTTTGTTGTCCTCAACCTTGGTATGGTTGCCTTTGATAACCTTGTTGAGAGTTGTTGACATAATTTGCTTCCTCGTAATTCTCATTTGATGCGGGTTGAACATCTTCCACCGCATTCACTTCTTTGTTTGGCTTTTAGTGAACATCTTTGTCAGCACATTGACGTTGGTGGCAAGCCCAAAAATTACTTGATCTCTTTCTTGGTTCTCCTTAATCATGTTGGTCAAGGAAGGAATGCCATATGCAATTCCACCCATGGTTCCTCTGAGTCCCAAGCTTCGTTATGTTTTGCCATTTTGTCAAGGATTTGTGTGATCCTCGCAAATGTTTTATCCATAAAAGATCCATCAGCTGCATTTTTTGCTATAGATTGATTCATAGCATCCAAGCCCATGTAGAATTTCTCCAGCAAGATAGATTCCGAAAAACCATGATTCAGCGACCTCACTAATATATCTTGAAATGATCCCATGCCTCATATAGATGTTCTCCCAGTAATTGCTTGAAAAAGAAAATTTTATACCGGAGCTCAGACTTCTTTCTTTGCGGGAACCATTTAGCTAGGAAAGCTCGGACGAGTTCAAGCCAAGAATGAATGAAATTTGGTGGTAGATTTTGGATCCATTTCCTTGCCTCTCCATCCAGTAAGTACTTTAACACCCTCAATCTTAGGCATCATCTGAGATATTGTTCTGCTTATGCATAGCTCACACACCCAAGAAGTTTTTGAGATGTTGTGTCGGATCATCATCGGTGAAATTTCTGAAAAACCCCTCTGCTTTGAGCATTAGGATTAAACTGTGTTCCACTTTGAAAGTGACAACATCAACTCTTGGAGGTACAATAGCTTTTGTATCCTCAATGTACTCATCTATGTCCGAAAAAGATTCTCTTCTTCGTCATACTTGGCCATGTTTTCCTATCAGCACCAAGCAAAACAAGAAAAGTATGATGGAATAGAAGAAAACGTAAAGTAAAGCACACACTAATTAGTAATTTCCAAATCATATTCCCGGCAACAGCGCCAAAATTTAATACGCTCAAATTACACTTTAAATAAATAGTGTAAGTCGGTCGGTGTTAAATATAATAAATTGAACAAGGTTGAGATCGAATCCCACAGGGAATAGGTGTGAAAAGGTTACTTAAGTAGTATGAAACTTGACTTAAGTCGTAATTCTACTCTTTTAGCTTAACAAGAGAATGATACAATTGTGATTTAACAAGATAACTATTTTGTTGTGAGAATGTAATTAATTTGATTATGGAAACCAAGGTTGTGTCCCTATCAATGAATGTAATGCTATCAGTGTTAATATGATATATTTCTAATAGAAGTCCTTTGATATGCAAATGGTTTCTAAATGACTACCCAATATTTTCCAATGGTTGGGTAGTACTTTCTCTTTATGATTTTTCCAAATATAAAAGAGTTGGGATTAAGAATAACCAATTTATGCCAAATAGAACTCACTTATTCCTAAGCGATTCTATTAAACAAGTTTAAAGTCATGAGTTCTTGATATTCACTTCTACCAAACTCGAACCCACTTTTCCAATTAAAAAAAAGATTAAAATGGAATAAGTTAGTGTCTGAAACCATCAACAATAAATAAAGCACAAGAAATGAATAAATATCAATCAACCATTATATATATGTATTCAATGTTTAACACACATTCACATTACACCAATTAAGGGCCACAACCTTAGTATTTAAAACTAGCTACTCATACTAGAATACAAAAATAAAGCAATAAATAGAGTCATAAAGCTTACAAAAGTGCAAGATTCCTTCTTCAAAAGCTTCCAAAATAATGGTTTATTCAATGCCTTCAATGTAGTCCCTTTTTAGACTTTATGACCCACAAAAACCCTAGTAAATCTATTTATAATGGACTAAAAGTTGGGGTCAAGATTGGATACAAATTCCCCAACAGAAGCCTTTTGCGACCGCATAATGATCGCAGACCATATATGCGGTCCGCATAGTTGACCATTGCGTCGTAAAATTTAAGATTCACTAGCCCAGATTCCACCGCATTTCTATTATGCGGCCGTATTTCCCCTCATAGAAGTGCTACGCATGTTATTCAATGTCAGTTGTGCGGTCAATATGTTGTTCGCAAAAGTGTTACGCGACCACATAATGGACTGCACATTCTTTTCTTCAGTTGATCAAAATAGTTGCTTCAGTTTGCGGTGATTATGCAATCCGCATAGTACTTCTACAGTCGTATACTTGTAGCATTCCTACTATTTTATGGGGCTAAATACATAAAGCGCTCCTCCAAATTGTCCACAACGGTCAACCAGACACCTCAATTGTCTCCTTTATCATTTAAATACTTCAAATGACTGTTAAGTAAATCAAATAAACAGCCGAGTGCAGCAGAACATATGTATGAGTTACACTTGCCAATGACATGTCAAATGAGCCAATCAATAAAAGGAAACGTGTAATTTGTATTAAGAATTTAATTTATATAATTAACCAAAAATGAAAATACATTTCAAGAAGAAAAAGTCCTTTTCGCACATTTTTAACAAACCTGTGTCATTTCTTCCTCCCCTCCATCAAACCAGCATCATTTCTTCCTCCTCCCAGCTTCATCTTCTTCTTCCACCCTCCATCAAACCAGCGTCATTTCTTCCTTTCCTCCCCTCCCCCCAGCTTCATCTTCTTCTTCCACCCTTCATCCAACAAATTAACACAATTCTTTCCCATCAGACCACTTTCACTTTTCACTAAGGGAATCTTTGACGGACCTCACCAGAAAATTTATCTCCGAAAAAGTAACGATTCTAATGGGTCTTCTATTGAAAGTAACGATTCTACTAAGATTTGGTAGTAAGAAGAAACAGAAGAAGCAGAAGAATAAACTTTATTTTTTTATGCGAGAGAGAGCGTAAGAAGAATCCAATGGGTTCTTCAAAAAATTTCTAGCAACCTCCATTTTTTCCATCGAAATTGGTTTTGTGTCTCTTTGTTCAGCCGTGTGACCCATCAGTTTCTTTCTTGGCTTCTGAGTTCTATTCCTCCAAAATATGAAAGGAAGTCAAGAAACTTGCATGAAAGAAACTCCACTGATTTGTATTCCTCCAAAATTATTTAAATGGAGGGGGATATTTAAGAGTTGATGGATCAGTCTCAAGTTAAATCTAAAAGAAAAAAGAAAAAAACCTTAATTTATGAGAAAAAAGAAAAAAGTTAAAATAAAACCTTAATTTAAAAGAAAAAAGAAAAAACATTAATTTTGAGGATTTCACGCGCTTAGAATTAAGTATAATGCACACACTTTTCCATGTCAATGTTAAGGGTTCACAAGGCCGTACTTTAGTGGATAAGAAGTGTTAAAATGATAAACGGGTCAGTTGAGGTGTCTGGCTGATTGTTGAGGACAACTTGGAGGGGCCGTTTATGTATTTCACCCTTTTATGGCTTTTTGACTTCTTTTCCATTTGTTTTGGTCTTCAAGTCTCATGCACTAAAAAACACCAAAACTTTATAAGAATCAACCACAAATGCATTGAAAGACGAGCTAAAGTCTATGTAATTGGTATCAAAAGTACCAAAATTCTATGGCACATCAGCGGTGCGCCACAACAGAGTTCTCGTTCTATGATTTCGGCATTGATCGCCCGCTCAGGCAGCTAGGGGTAGGGGTCAGGCTGCTATAGGTGAAGGTCATGCCGTTAGGGATAGAGTCCACACCACTAGAGGTGGAAGCCAGCCAGCAGGAGGTTATCCTAGAGATATAGTTCAGAGTGGTAGGGCCCGGGCCCGGGCCCGATGCTATGCTATTCTAGCCAGGACTGAGGCTGAGACTTCTGATGAAGTTATCACTGGTACGGTTTTAGTTTGCAGAAGAGATGCCTCAGTTCTATTTGATCTGGGTTCTACATATTCATACGTGTCGTCCTATTTTGCTTCATATTTGGTTATGCATAGTGATTCTTTGAGTGTTCTTGTATATGTGTCGACCAATGTGGGAGATTCTATTATTGTAGATCGTGTCTATCATTCATGTGTGGTTACTATAAGAGGTCGTGAGACTAGTGTAGATCTTCTGTTTCTCAATATGGTTGATTTTGATGTCATTTTTGGTTTGGATTGATTGTCACCTTATCATGCTAGGTTGGATTGTCACGCCAAGACGGTGACCTTAGTCTTGCCGGGGTTTCCTCAATTAGAGTAGAGGGGGACCCCTAGCCATTCTACCAGCAGTATTATCTCTTCTATAAAAGCTCGTCACATGGTTAAGAAGGGGTGTCTAGCATACTTGGCTTATATCCGTGATTCTAGTATGGAGGATCCTTCTATGGATTCCGTGACACTTGTTCGTGAGTTTCCAGAGGTGTTTCCTACAGACCTGCCGGAGCTGCCACCCAACGGGGATATTGACTTCTGTAACGATTTGGCTCTAGGCACTCAGCCCATTTCTACTTCTTCATATTGCATGGCCCCGCCAGAGTTGAAAGAATTGAAGGGGAAGTTGTAAGACTTGCTTGATAAGGGCTTTATTAGACCTAGTGTCTCGCCCTGGGGTACGCCCATGTTATTTGTGAAGAAGAAAGATGGAACGACAAGGATGTGCATAGATTATCGGTAGTTGAACAAAGTCACCATCAAGAACAAGTATCCATTGCCGAGGATTGATGACTTTTTTGATCAGCTTCAGGGTGCCAAAGTGTTTTCGAAGATCGATTTGAGGTCTGGCTACCATCATTTGAGGATTAGGGCATCTGCTGTCCCTAAGACAACTTTTTGGACTCAGTATGGGCATTATGAGTTTCTAGTGATGTTATTTGGGCTGACAAATGCCCTACCAGCATTCATGGATTTGATGAATCGGGTGTTCAAAGCCTTTCTGGATTCCTTTGTGATTGTTTTTATTAATGGTATATTGATCTACTTCCACAATCGAGAAGGGCATGAGCAACATCTAGGAGTGTTCATGGTTCGGTTAGTATCGGTTTTTCAAATATTAGAACCAAACCAAACCAATTAAGTCGGGTTTTTCTTGATTCGGTTTATGTCGGTCTTTCAATTTTTTTGATTATTCGTCAGTTTTTTTCTTGAATATAAGACATACACTACCAAACACACATTTTGGCGACCACATACTATCAAATCAATTGCCCTTTGAGAAATCTATTATTTACCAAGATATATTGATGATAATTGAATCAAATAGTGATGAATAATTTAAGGACTCAATTAAAAAATAGATTCTTATACTTAACAAAAGAAAACTACCAATTAAACTAGAATGGAAGGGTAAAGAATTGTACTAAAAGTGCAAACAATTAATATTTACTATAAAAATTTTAATACTTGTGCAAAGGTATACATATATATATATAGGTGTAATAATAAATTTGAAATATCTACTCCTATATTTCGTTTGGTTCAATTTTTTTAATTAAAACCAAAATCAAACCAAATTTGATCGGTTTTTAAATTTCAAAACCAAAACCAAGCCAAACCAAAAAGTATCAGTTTTTTTTGGTCAGTTTGGTTTGGTTTTCGGTTTGGCTAGGGTTTTTTGATTTTTATGAACACCCTTAGCAGCATCTTCGGATCGCTTTTCAGACTCTGAGAGACAACTAGTTATATGCTAAGTTTACAAAGTGTTAGTTTTGGTTGAGCTCAGTTACTTTCTTGGGCCATGTTGTATCAGTTGAGGGTATCAGGTGGATCTTAAGAAGATTGAGGTAGTCATGAACTGGCCTAGAACCACATCAGCTATGAATATTCGGAGTTTCTTGGGATTGGCGAGCTATTACTGTCGGTTTGTGGAAGGGTTTTCATCTATAGAAGCCTCATTGAACAAGTTGACCCAGAAGGGTGCCCTGTTCTAATGGTCAGATGAGTGTGCGGCGAGCTTTCAAAAGCTCAAGACGTCTTTAAATACAGCGCCAGTGTTAGTGTTTCCCACAGGATTATGGCCTTATACAATATATTGTGATGCATCTCGTATTAGACTTGGTATGGTATTGATGCAGGGCGGCAAGATTATTGCATATGCTTCGCGGTAGATGAAGGTTCATGAGAGGAATTACCCTGTTCACAACTTAGAGCTGGCAGCCATTGTTCATGCGTTGAATATTTGGAGGCACTATTTTTATGGAATTTTGTGTGACGATTTCACGGATCATCGGAGTTTGCAGTATTTGTTCAAGAAAAAGGATCTCAATTTGAGTAGAGGAGGTGGTTAGAGCTATTGAAAGACTATGATATCACCATCTTGTATCATCCTGGAAAAGCCAATGTTGTGGCCGATGCTTTGAGTAGGAAATCAGCTAGTATGGGCAGCCTTGCATGTATTCCAGTCGGTGAGAGACTGCTTGCATTATATGTTCAGGCTTTGGCCGATCAGTTCGTAGGGTTGGATGTTTCTGAGCCTAGTTGTGTTCTAGCTCGTATGGTCGCTTGATCTTTATTGTTTGAGCGCATCAGGAATCGGTAGTATGGTGACCCTCATTTGCTTCTCCTTAGGGACACGATGCAGCACAAAGATGCCAAGCAGGTTACCGTCGAAGATGATGGGGTTTTGAGGATGTAAGGACATGTTTGTGTGCCTAATGTGGATGGACTTCGTGAGTTGATTCTAAAGGAGGCCCACAATTCTCGGTATTCTATTCACTTGGGTGCCGCCAAGATGTATCAGGACCTGCAGCAACATTATTGGAGGAGAATAATAAAGAAAGATATAGTGGCATATGTCACACCTCTTTTTCATTGCGCTTACACCCCCCGACGAAGGGATATATATACATAAAAAGAGTTTTTCCAATTAAAGGACGGTTGAAACGGGATTCTTTTGTT
>MU704853.1:6252-31639 GCA_026770625.1 Nicotiana glauca
GTAATTATAAAGTCAAGAAAACAGTGTGATCATGTTAAAGACCTGAGGAAGTTTTTCCAGAGGCTTCGCAGGTACAATCTCAAACTCAATCCGGCAAAGTGTGCTTTTGGAGTCCCGTCAGGGAAGTTGTTGGGGTTTGTGGTAAGCCGATGTGGTATTGAATTAGACCCATCCAAAATCAAAGCCATCCAGGAATTGCCTCCGCCAAATAGCAAGAAAGAGGTGATGAGTTTGCTCGGCCGGTTGAATTATATCAGCAGGTTTACTGCTCAGCTTACAGCAACTTGCGAGCCTATCTTTAAGCTGCTAAAGAAAGATGCTTCTTCAAGTGGACAGATGAATGTCAGGCAGCATTTGACAAAATCAAGGAGTATTTGGCCAGTCCGCCTGTGTTGGTTCCGCCAGAGCCGGGAAGACCCTTAATCCTTTATCTGACAGTGTTGGATAATTCTTTTGGCTGCGTACTGGGGCAATATGACGTTGCAGGAAAGAAAGAGCAAACAATTTACTACCTCAGCAAGAAGTTCACATCTTAAGAGAAGCCCATGCCCACAGGGAGGCTTACTAAATAGCAAATCCTGCTCACGGAATTTGATATTATCTATGTGACCCGTACTGCGATGAAAGCACAAGCAGTAGCTGATCACCTAGCGGAGAATCCAGTTGATAATGAATATGAACCGTTGAAAACATATTTTCCTGATGAGGAGGCAATGTATATTGATGAACCGGGACAAGATGAAAAACTTGGGTGGAAATTGTTCTTTGATGGGGCTGCCAATAACAAAGGCGTTGGAATAGGAGCGATACTTATTTCAGAAACAGGGCAACATTACCCTGTTACAGCTCAGCTTCGCTTTTACTGCATTAATAACATGGTTGAATACGAGGCGTGTATTTTGGGATTGAGGATGGCTATAGATATGGGTGTACAAAAGATCTTGGTCATGGGTGACTCGGATCTTTTGGTGCACCAAATTCAAGGAGAATGGGAGATACGAGACTTAAAGCTCATACCTTACCGACAATGTTTGCATGAACTATGCCAACGGTTTCAGTCAATAGATTTCAAGCACATTCCAAGGATTCATAATGAAGTTGCTGACGCTTTGGCCACTTTGGCATCGATGTTGCATCATCCAGATAAGGTTTATGTGGACCCATTACAAATTCAGGTCGGAGATCAGCATTCATATTATAACATGGTGGAGGAGGAGCTTGATGGAGAGCCGTGGTTTCATGATATCAAAGAATACCTCAAAATGGGAGTATATCCCGTACAGGCCACAGGAGACCAAAAGAGAGCCATTAGACGCTTGGCAACCGGATTTTTCTTTAGCAGAGGAGTGTTGTACAAAAGAACTCCAGATCTTGGTTTATTGAGGTGTGTGGATGCTAAACAGGCTACAGTTATCATGACCGAGGTACATGCAGGAGTTTGTGGACCTCATATGAGTGGGTATGTACTGGTCAAAAAGATTCTTCGAGCAGGATATTATTGGCTCACTATGGAACGAGACTGTATCAATTTCGTACGCAAGTGTCATCAGTGTCAAGTACATGGAGCTTTGATTCATTCTCCTCCATCTGACTTGCACGCAATATCGGCACCATGGCCCTTCGTTGCTTGGGGAATGGACGTCATTGGGCCGATCGAGCCAGCAGCATCTAATGGGCACATGTTTATTCTGGTAGCCATTGATTATTTTACTAAGTGGGTTGAGGCGAAAACTTTCAAATCAGTGACCAAGAAGGCAGTGGTTGATTTTGTGCATGCAAATATTATTTGTCGGTTCGGAATTCCAAAGGTGATTATCACAGATAATGGTGCCAATCTCAACAGTCATCTGATGGCAGAGACATGTCAGAAGTTTAAAATCACACACCACAATTCCATACCATATCGTCCTAAGGCGAATGGAGCAGTTGAGGCAGCTAATAAAAACATCAAGAAAATAATTCGGAAAATGGTGGAAGGATCCAGGCATTGGCATAAGAAATTACCTTTTGCTTTGCTAGGGTATCGCACTACTGTTCGTACTTCGGTAGGGGCGACTCCTTATTCATTGGTGTATGGCACGGAGGCAGTGATACCTGCAGAAGTTGAAATACCCTCCCTTCGTATTATTGCGGAGGCGGAAATTGACGATGATGAGTGGGTCAAAGCCCGTCTGGAACAACTGAGCTTGATTGATGAAAAGAGATTGGCAGCAGTATGTCATGGACAGTTGTACCAACAAAGAATGGCAAGAGCTTATAACAAGAAAGTGCATTCGCGGAAATTTGAAGTAGGACAATTGGTATTGAGGCGTATCCTACCTCATTGGGCTGAAGCAAAAGAAAAGTTCACCCCCAACTGGCAGGGGCCGTTTGTCGTAACACGAGTATTGTCCAATGGTGCATTGTATCTAACAGATGTGGAAGGGAAATGTGTAGAAATGGCTATCAATTCTGGTGCAGTCAAGAGATATTATGTATGATTTCTTTATCTTTATGTACCTGATTGTATTTGATATGTTTTAAGATCGAAATGATGAAGGCATTTTGTTCTGCTATCCAAACACTTTATCCTTTGCTATCCCTTTGAGCCTTATTATATTTTCTTTCGTATCCCTCTTTCGGAATCAACAACAAAATTCGAGGATCAAATAAGAAAAGAAAGAAGAAGAAGAGAAGAGAAAAGAAAAGAAAAAAAAGAAAGAAAAAGAAAAGAGAAAAAAAATAATAATAATAAAAAGAAAAGAGAAAGAGAAAAAGAAAAGAAAAAGAAAAGAAAGAAAAGAAAAGAAAAGAAGAAGAATGGAAGGAAGGAAACATCACAACAATGAAGCGATTTTATGACCTGAACTACGTTTGACTTGATCCCGAAAGGGTACGTAGGCAGCCTCACTGAGGTTCAGTCACAACCAAAGAAAGATCCAAGAATCCCCAAGAATGAAACTGGGGCAGAAGTTGTGGATGTTGTGAAAGATATGATTCCGAAAGTTGTAATTTTTGAACCAACGTTGAAATATTTTGAGCTTTTATACCCTTCTTTTTAACCCCGTCCAAAAGCCACATTACGGTCCAAAGAAAGATCTTCTGATCAATTTTAAGAAATGTCAATACAAGCAGGTAAGATGATTCATGTTGTGGACAACACTCTGGTGTCAGAAGAAAGAGATTGAAAATGAGAGTCTTATTGGTGAAAACCCTCACGGGACCGTAAGGCGATGTGAGTTGAGAGATATTAAAATGAGAGAGTCTTATTGGTGAAAACCCTCACGGGCACCGTAGGGAGAAAAGTGAGTTTTCAGATTGGACAAATGAAGAAAGTATGTGGTTGAAAGGTGTTTGAAACCATGGCAAAACAAGCAAGGTTTGGTTTTGGAGAAAGTCAGATTGTGAAAGTACGGAACAGAAAATGTGGCAATTGACAGTTGATTGGTTGGACAGACTGGGCTGGTTAATCCAAAATGCATGGCACGATCAATGGAATCAGCCTTTCTACTCACATAAGTCCTATCCTCTTTCTCCTTTCGGAGTCTTTCTATCCTCAAAATCTTCGAGGTCATTGCATTTCATTTTTCTTGAAGTCTGTCTATAAGACATTTCAGTCAAAGCTAACTACCAGCTTCCTAGTTGTATGGCACAACGAGATCGGGACATATTAAAAGAAAGTAAAACACGAAGGACCAATGCAAATCTCATCAGAAGGGTAATCAGATAATTGGAGGGAGAAGCAAAGTTTCACAAAAAGGGAACAAAAACACCAAGACAGTAGTACGAGGTAAAACATTTGGGTCGTCAGGATCAAAGGGTTGGAAAGTTAGCCGGGAAGTCATGGTAAGTCAAAGCAAGTCCAAAGAAGCAAGTCGGAGCAAAGTCGGAAGCGGGAGCATGGCCAGCAAGAATGCCAGCAGCTAACCACCATTTTTATATTAACAAATATTTCTTTGATTAAAACAGGGGCAGAAAGAATTTTTCTTTGTAAGCAGGAGCCCACCTGGATAACAAGGGAATACTTTCCAAAATTAGCAAGCAGGAGCCCACCTGAAGAACAAGGGAATACATTCCAAGCGCAAAAGTCAGGCACCCAACTGAAGAATAAGGGAAGTATAATGCAAGTCTTATCTTTCAAATTAACATTCAATAACACAACGCGGCCAGTTATTAAACTGGGGCAGAAAATTTTCCTTGTTTTGTATGGTTGTTGTAAGCAGGAGCCCACCTGAAGAATAAGGGAATGTTTTTCAAAGTTAGCACGCAGGAGACCACCTGAAGAACAAGGGAATATCTTTTCTAAAACAACAAGCAGGCACCCACCTGAAGAACAAGGGAATATCTTTTCAAATTCAACAAGCAGGAGCCCACCTGAATAACAAAGGTAATATCTTTTCTAATACAACAAGAGGCACCCACCTGGAAAACAAGGGAAGTATAATCCAAATTCTAGTTTTAGTTTTAATATCTGATAACATGATATGCCCAGTCACCATACTGGGGCAGAAAATTTTCTTTGTTTGTCTATTTTTGTCGCAATCAGGAGCCCACCTGGAGAACAAGGGAATACTTTCTCAAAGCAATCGCAAGCAGGAGCCCACCTGGAGAACAAGGGAATACATTTTCAAGCATCGCAAGCAGGAGCCCACCTGGAGAACAAGGGAATACATTTTTAAGCATTGCAAGCAGGAGCCCACCTGAAGAACAAGGGAATATCTTTTCAAACGCAGCAAGCAGGAGCCCACCTGAAGAACAAGGGAATACATTTTCAAGCATTCGCAAGCAGGAGTCCACCTGAAGAATGGACACATCATGGCAGCAACATCGAAAGGATTGGCAAAACATCGCCAACGCAACAGCCAGAATTCCATTAGAAGAACATAAGATGCAAGTTCAAGACAACACAAGAGCAAGTTTGAAGGCATAGATAGGATTTCTTGTAACTCATAGAGCATAGCTTAGGATAGCTTCTTTTTATCTTGACATAGTGTAATAAGGAGGTCAGCGAGCAGTAACAACAGCAACAGCAGTGAAATCACAGCTCCTGGTAGTCCCAGCTACCGGACACTCCTGAACTACACTGACCTGATTCTTGTTTAGCCCAGGATATGTAGGCAACTTCTGAAGCAGGGTGCGGTCAAACTCTTTCGAAAATGCTTCACACGGAATATATAAACGGGCAAAAATCCCTCATTACCACTCACTTGTCTTTGCACGAAAACTCTTCGTGTTTCCGGGCAAAGAGCGGCAGCTGTGAGCACGTGATTTTTGCCCTAAGGAAATTATTCCTAAAAATCCAAACAAAATGATTTTTCTTGATTTTACAATTTTTGTTGATATTTGTTGCATTTTTGTGTTAATTAGTTGCATAATAATTTATGTTAAAAATACAAAAATATGCATATGCATTAGAATTTTTAATTTTACAATTTTAGTATTAATTCATTTCGGAAAAATTTAAGAAAAATCAAAAAATAGTATTTTATTATTTTAATTGGAAATTGCTACAAATTAGTGATTAAATGGTTTTAGGGTCTAATTAGTTTAATTGTTAGTTTAATTTTTCAATATTATAAAATCAAAAAATATATTTGATATAAAAATATATAAGTTGAAAAATACAAAAAAAATACAAATAAATAAAATAAATACAAAAATAAAATACAAAATGAGAAAAGTAAAATATTAAAGAAAAGAAATGGACTGTTAATTGGGCTAAACTATAGCCCAAACCAAATAGACCACCCGTCTAAGCCCAAATGCTCTGCCCGATCTGCCCGTCAATACACAACAAAATGACGTCGTTTGGCGTCATTTAATCTCAGCCTTTGATCACCTCAAATCCAACGGCCATCAGCTTGACTTCGTTAAAACAATACGACGTCGTATAGATGTTAATCAATCTGAGCCGTCAAATTTATTTAATCTAACGGTTGGGATCAATTAATACCCTTTAATATATCAATACAAAACTAAAAACCCCTAAAACATTTTTATCTCTTCATCTTCTTCCTTACCCAGCCGCCCTTGTTCCCCCGTCAACCCCGTTGGAACCCTACCGGCGGGAAACACCACCGTCGCCAACAACCCCCAAATTTACACCGTAAGACCACCGTAAACTCCTCTCTTCACCCCTCTAATTAGTTTCCTTCAAACACAAGCTCAGCCCCTCGAATCTTGAATTTTGTTTCGCCGGAACCCTAACTCCGGCGAATAACACTTCACCCAAATCAACCCAAAATAACACCATAGCACCTTCTTGCCTTCCTCTACACGATCCTTAGAGTCTTGAATTTCAAATCCAACCGAAACGGCTCAAATATGGGTTTGAAGTTCCCCAGAGAGTCGGAATTTCGCAAACGGTGCCTCCAAGTCCTCTTCTTTTTTCCTAAGGATCTTTGTGCCAAAAATAGTGGTCAAACAAGAACCTAGATAAGTTTCTGAGTTTTTTTCTTTTTTTATTTCTTTTTTTTTATTTTTCTTTTACATGCAATTGTCTGATTGTGTGTTTTATTCTGTTCTCCTGCTCATCTTTCGTTTCTTTCACCAATAATTGAGCTTTGACCCTTTTGTTGGAATATCTGTTTGAGTTCATATAATTTGATAATTTTAGAATTTTCATATCAAGTTTATGTTTTTGATCGTTTAGTTGATTTTGATAATTGTTAGTCATATCATTGTTTAATTTTGATAACTAAATAGTGGTAATTGGATTACTTAAGAAGTTTTGGAATTAATTGATAGCATTTAGCATATTTGGTTATAGCTGCAATTAGTAGTTAATTAGATTTGTATAGTTTCTAATTAATTTTTGATAATTAGATTTATATAATTGATAGGTTAAAATTCGGCAGTTAAGTTCAGGGGTTAAAAGGGTTAAATGGTAGTAGGTTTACTTAATAAATTCAATTAAGTTTCAGGGGTATTTTGGGTATATAGAAAGGACTAGTAGTAATTAACCAAAGGAAGGGAGAGTATTATAGGTATATGAAAAGGGTAATCTGGTAGATTTTGAAGTGAAGTGAGGGTAGATAAGGAATTACACTAGATTGGAATGTTCTAGATTGGGGTAGTAGTATAATTCTTAATACATAGAGGTAGACACTTGTTACCAGTTAAAAGATAAAGGGTATAATTGAAATAAAAAAGGGGCTAATGTGTAAATACTAAAATTTAAATTTCCCACCAGATTTACCTCTATAAATAGGTATGGATATGCCTTATTTTACAAGTTTGGAAATCTGAAAATTTTCCTCCAAGTAATCTGCCATTCTTAGATCTAAATTTCGAAATTCATAACTTCAAAAACTCAAAAACATTAGAATTAGTAGAAAAATCCAGAGTGATACTATTTCATTGATCATTTTGAAGGCTGTGTATCGATTTTATTCAGTTCTAGTGATTGAAACTCTGTGAAATTGCACTAGACTGCACGAGTGTGTTTTCTTCTGGTTTAAATCTCTTTCTATGACTTTTCTGGGTGATATAAGAGAGATTTGGTCCTGAAATTGATCTGGTTTTGCTGTTGTGCTTTGTTGCTGCCCAACTGACCTTAATCCCTTTCATTTTGTTCATTTCCAGGTACACATTTTCAGTACTGATGTATTGCCCTCCTATTGACAACATGAATAGCAATTGAAATTATTGTTCTACTTTAGATCTCACGTCTCATTATGTTTAAATCATTATGTTGAAATTCTATGTGTGAGTGCTATAATTACATTTAGAGTGATTGTATTTGAACTGTTATGTAATAAATGGACTATAAAGCTAGTCTTCACATTATGTTATAATTACATTTAGAGCTATGAAAATTTGTTAAGTATATCATTGTAATAGGTTGTTACTTTCCAATTGTTTGAAATTTTACAAGTTAGGAGGACTGAAAGTTAGTATCGTTTGGTATTGTAGGTAATTGAAACTGGACTTTACATTTGGTATTGAATATGATTCATGTGAAATTTGGAATGTTTTTGTTCTGTTAAAATCGAGCAGTGTATGGTTCAGTTTAGAATAAATTTGATCGTTAATAGGCAATGATTATATTAGTTGTTACTCAGCGTGATTTAAATTATTAATATGATCAAATGTTAAATAAAATAATTTTCAGCTTAGTTCATATTTTGTATGTAGATTACGGTAATTGATTCTGAAATTTGATCACTGATTTCCTTGTAATTTGAGATAAAAAAATATAGATATAGTAAACCAGGGATTAATTAGTTTTGTTCACAACACAAATGATAGTCAATTAGCAAATAAAATAATTCCTATACATTAAATCTGGTTCGATCTCATGACACTCCTTATTTGACTCAACTAGCCTGTTTAATTTGAGTAAACCAGTCCAAAGAGGGTTGTGGCCAAAACGAGACAGCTTTTGTCTCTAAATTAAAAACTATGTCGCTTCAAATGGGCCAAGGACCATGGTAGATTTGTTTCTTAAAATGAACTATAGCGCCATTCTTATTACTGGGCCAAATTTCCTGAGGCCCAAAGGCCCTATGAATTATTTTTATGCTGAAATTACATTAGGAACATGGAAATTAAACCATAAATATAAAATTGGATTTTGGATTAGGTAACGGGTTCAAGCTAAAAGGTCTTTCCTTTTGTTTGAATCTGAACTTGAATTTGAGATCCAAATTTATATTAGTGGATTAATTAACCTTTAGAGACAAAACAAAAAATAGAGAATTTAGTTATTTTAGTTTGGCCTTTAATAATAAATGAGACGAGCCTCGCCGAATCAAATACATAATTGCGGGGCCCTCACTAATTACTTACTAAAATACTTAGTATTCGGGATAGGCCGTTTAGCAAATTTCACGGCCCTCCCAAAAGATATAACACGTTAGCCGCTTTAGGCGCGATTTTTAATAATATTACCTTCATAATACGGGTGTGCATTTCATGCAACCCAAATCCAAATCCGAAAACGTTGAATAAGAATGTGTCGAGGATCCGGGTGCATTTTATGTGACGTGATCCAGAAACATATTCTTAAACGACATTCACTTTCTCAAATAAATAATAATAATAATTGATAAAATGCGATAATTAATTCTAAAATTACACAAATAGGGTAACATGTATAAAGATTAAATTTTAGCCAAATATAACAGTTGAGCGACCGTGCTAGAACCACGGAACTCGGGAGTGCCTAACACCTTCTCCCGGGTTAACAGAATTCCTTACCCGGATTTCTGGTTCGCGACTGTTAAACAGAGTCAAACCCTTCCTCGATTCAGGATTCAAACCGGTGATTTGGGACACCATAAATCTCCCAAGTGGCGACTCTGAATCTTAAATAAAAAACGAATCCCGTTTCGATTGTCCTTAAATTGGAAAAACCCCTTTCTTTATTATATCCCTTCCCGGGGTGTAGTAAAAGCTGTAAAAGCTTCGGAAAAAGGAGGTGTGACATCCACTACTACTGTTTGCGGAATTAAGAGTACATAAAATAAAGAACACAGAGATTTTTACGTGGAAAATACCTGGCTCAAAAGGTGAAAAAATAACGACCTACTACTCAGTAGGATTTTCCCAAACATCCACTAAATTCACTAAGCCAAAACAGCATTTACAAAACTCTTGTAAACCTAAGGATTAAATTCTAATCCCAGTGTGGCACACAGCCTCAACTGTTGCGACACCTTCAAGTTAACTCTAACTTGAATACTCAAAGTACCTAATACAATTGCTTCTGTGAAAGCTGGAAAGGTACAACTTTAAAACTCCTGCTACAATTGAACTAGAATAAAAGAAAGACACAATGGAATTGGTTCTTCTATCTTATCCAAGTAGCTTTAGGAATGCACACTTGAATCTCACATAAATTGCTTGCAAAATTGCCTCCCTCTTTTGCTCTCAATTTAGTTTAACTTCTGCATTTGTGCAACACCTGTAAAAGAGAACAATCACTGTTATTTAATAAGTTAGTAATCAGAGTTTGATTGAGACTCAATTTCTGATCTTCCATCGAAGTTTAGTCCTTGAACAATACAAACTTCAACCCTATCCTTTATCTAGATTGTGTCCTCTTCCTATGAGGAGACTTTCTCTCCCCCTCCAATATGCAACCTTTTCGATTAGTTCAGGAGATATTGATGCTTGATCACTGAGACTTATCTCCTTCACGTGTATCTCACATGTCTATGTTGATAAATATTGTGCCTCACATGATGGACCTGGTCCATGACTGAGTTCATTTGTCATTCTTCAAAAATTCACCTGAACTTGGGCCAACAGCCAACTTAAAAGAGCTTAAGGGCCAAACCATACAGAGTTCAAGACCTCTCTCTCACTCAACTCAGACTCAAGAGTCCCATTATTCCGAGCTCATTTCAAATTGATTTAAGCTTGACTCGAGGATGAACGAAACCCTAAGGGGTATTATATTGATCATTAAAACCTAAGGGTTTATTATGTTCTGAGTCCAAATCAATACTCGGACTGATTGTTCGAATTATCGAAGTCTTCCGTAAATGAGAACAAAATAAAATTCAACACAAGTTAATGATAGAGCAAAAAGATACTTTATATTCATAGGGGGTGTTTTACAAAGCATATTTACAATGCTCGCGAAGGGCCCTTGCACAGAAAAGAAAATGAAAACCTAATCTATTTTCGGGGTCACACCCCTGGAAGCGTCATCTTCAGAAACTACACCTTCAGCAGCTCTATCTTCGGGAGACTCCTCTCCCTCGGGAATATATCCTTCACTTTCCCCGTCCCCGGAGCCACTCGCTACGTCCTCATCATCGGAGGAGACAAGAAACCTAGCATCGGTTTCCCGTGCCTTTGCCTCAATTATCTTCTCGGCAATATTGAACCACTGGGCATGGATTTCTTCTAGAGTCTCCCTCTAGACTTGGAACTTAGCCAAATTATTGCTCCGCTTTCCCCGGTCGGAGGCCTCCCTCAACTTAGATTCAACGGCCGCAACATCCCTAAAGTACATGGCAATGGATTTATCAGCCACAACCTTCGTCTTTTCAGCTTTAACCTTAGCCTATACAACTTCAGCCTTGGCCGGTACAATTTCGGCCCGGGCTCTAGTGAGCTCAGCCTCCAACTCCTCGATCTTCTTGGCCTGAGCCATACCCTTCGCTTCAATGCCTCGAAGTTGGGTTTCAACCGAGGCCAGTTGGGCCGTAACTGCTTCTTTATCTCAGCAAGTTGATCCATGTTCTTCTTCCACTGATGACAATCAGCTTTAACTTGATCAACCTCGCTCCAGAGCTGCCCAATCATCTCTAGCTTTTGCTGCAACTGAGATATCGAAGTGTTAGCCTCCGAAGTAGGGCCAAGAAAGTCGTACTCAATTAAAATCACAGTTACCTGCTCATCTATCTCGGACTCAATGGAGCTTTAGGGCTTTCTCTTCGCCCGAAACTTTATTGAGCTCGATCTCATATTGGCTCAGATCATTTATAAACATTACGATGGCCTATACGTGGAATGGAGATATATCAGTCAAAATAAAAGAAAGAAAAGGGAAAATTACAATAATAAAAGTAAGTACTTACCCGGGAGAGGAGATGTTGAGCCTATTCAAGATGGTGGATGCATCGTTAAGGTCATTGGCATCCTCAATCCTAGCCTAGCAACCCTGAAAGGGATCTTCCTTGAAGACCTTACTCGGATCGGGCATACACAGAGCATTGGCTTCCTTAATTGCCCCCTCGGAATAAGTTGGCAAAGAAAATGGAGTGACCTGTTGTCGCGGCACCAAGCTATTCAATCGGGGCGTTCTCATTAGTTTTGGGGGTCTCATCATTTGCCCCCTCCGGTATAGTTATTGAAGATGGAGGGACGATCTCAACCTCCGGGGACACGGGGGCCTTGCCCGTATTTTTTTTCGGAGTTCCCTCACTGCAACATAAGGTCTATGGGACGGAAGGCTTGGCGGCTTCGATGGGTTTTCTAAATCGAGGCACCAGTGTCGATTCTTCATTGTCATTTTCTTTGTCACCCGGGGAACAAGGGGCCGAATCCGTGCCCGCTTGAGCAAACCTCTTCCGCAGCCTCCGAGTAGGGGTTTTCCTATCCTGAGGGTCTTCGGGCTTCGAAACCCTCTTCCTTTTATTGTCCTTCTTTGATTTCGGAATCGAAGGCTTGGTCTTCTTCCCGGGCGGAGCCGGCCTCATCTCAGATGCATCCCCAAGGCCTGCACAGGTAAACATGAGTAAATTGACACCACCGGTATATAAAAAGCATTTGAAACTCAGGAAAGCACTTACCATGGTTCTTGGACTCCCACTGGCCCTTTGCTAATTCACGCCACTTTCGCTCATCGTAGGAAGAGGTGGCAGCTAACTTTCGGACCCAATCCTCGAGGTCTGGCACCACGAGGGGCGCCCGGGTAATGGCTGCCAAAAGAAGGGTAAAGGTATTATGAGATGAAGAAGCAGAATGTGAATAGATACCGGGGAAAGAAACTCCACTTATGATTAAAGTTCCACCTCTCCAGGAACGATATTTTGTCCCCGAGGATAATATACAAAGTTCTTACTCTAACGAATCGGCTCATCCAACCTCGATCTTTGGTCTCGTCAGTACTGGCAAAGATGGTTTTCGTTGTTCAGCGTTGCAATTTGATGAGCCCTCGAAATAGCTGGGGTCGATACAATCAGATCAGGTGGCTGAGGGTGAATTCTAACCCCTAAGACTTTTCAGAAAAGAAGCGCAACATGATCACGATACGCCAAAAAGAAGGGTGAATCTGACCGAGGGTGACTTCGTATGTTTTGCAAAAGTCGATCACCACCGGATCGAGGGGATCGAGTGTGAAGAGATAAGTGTAAACACTTAAAAATCCCTCCACGTGGGTAGTAATGCTTTCATCAGGGCTTGGGATCTGAATCACGACCTCATCTCCCCAGCCACAACCCTTCCTCGCATCCTTTATGAGCTTCTTCGATATCAAGCTAATATATCGAGATGCGTGCTCACATCGGCCAAGGACGTCGAGGGGATTTTCAATACTAAAGTCCTTCTTGATTACACAAGGTTCGGGGGTGATTTCCTCAAGAGTTGGCGACACCATCCGTTTGGCCGGTCGGGAAGTAGAAAAAAGTGATGCTTTATACTTTTTGGTGACCGTTTTGGAAGTCTAAGCCATGACTGTAAGCTAAAGAATACGGGTTGCACATGGATGTGGTATTTTCTACAAGAGCTTGGCATTTTTTCGGAGCTTAAAGAGGCGGTGGAAACGGGTGATTAGAGAAGAGATGAAGATAGGGAAGGTATAAAGAAAGAGTAAAGTTCTTTACTCAGAGGAATCGCCTTATATTTATAGAAGGGAAACGAAGGTTTGGCGGCGCTAGTGGGCGACCAATACTGGCATGCATTCAATATTTTGGGGAAGTGGACTGACAGAAAGTCGGTCACTTCGAACGCCCACATCATAAAAGTGATATCATTACTAAAGACTTCGGGAAAACGAGGATCAAAGGGTGATTTCCTCAAGAGTATGGCGGCACCACTAGTTTGGCCGGTCGGGAAATTGAAGAAAATGATGCTTTATCCTTTTTGGTAACCGTTTTGGAAGTTTTAGCCATGACTGTAAGCTAAAGAATACGGGTTGCACAGGGATGTGGTGTTTTCTACAAGAGCTTGGCATTTTTCGGAGCTTAAAGAGGCAGTGGAAATGGGTGATTAGAGAAAGAGATGAAGATACGGAAGGTATAAAGAAAGATTAATGTTCTTTACTCAGAGGAATCGCCTCATATTTATAGAAGGGCAACGACGGTTCGGCGGCGCTAGGACCAATACTGGCGTGCATTCAATATTTTGGGAAAGTGGACTGACGGGACGTTTCGGTCACTTTGGACATTCGCATCACAGAAGTGACATCATCAATAAAGACTTCGGGAAAACGAGGATAAAAAACGTTTCTTATCATCTTACTCTAAGAAACGCGGGGACTATCTGTATACGGTCGAGATCGAATGCCTTCAATCTATATATATTTGAGAGGTCATCAGAAGTCTGAGTCCGGTAAGGCCAGGTTCGAGCTCGAGGGACCAAACCCGAATTCGAAGGTGAAGCACGATGCATACCGAGGTCGGGTGTGTTCTACCGCAAAATAGTACCGTTATGGATTTGTACCAGAACGAGCTAGATTCCAGCCACGTCTCCAAAGTCATGGCGCAAATCACTGAATAGGATTGTACAATTCCGTACTAGGCGGTTATACAACTGTACCAAGAATATTTCCTACTGTAAATGGAAATATTCCTTATTTAGGGTTCCCCAATCATTTATAAGATCATCTTTTACTCAGCAAAGAATATACTCTTTACTTTTTGCCTGTTGTTCATCAGAATTGTCCCTTAGCTTAATTGTTCTTACTTTGATTTTTCTACTTAATTGTTCTTACTGCCCTAAGCTATCTCGAGGTCACCGTCTCGAGGTCACTGCTGCTAAGTAACATTGGTTTGATTCACTTCTATCTTTCATTTCTACTTTATATTTCTTGATTCTTAATTGGTATTGAACTAAATCACCTATATTTAAAATCATAAATCAAATTTAATTGTTACTCGTATTTTTGAGGTAAACAGTTGGACTTGCAACTATGTTAAAAGATGAGGAAATTACATTAAATGCCTATTAAACCCAAAAATATTATCCATTTTTGTTTTAACCAAAAAGTGTTAAATATTTTTGTTAAACTAATTAAATGAATGATAATTGGTAAATTCTAATTAAATGTAATAACTCCTAGATCCAAGATCGACGGGTAGCAATAATCTAAAAACCGCATTCAAAGCTATTAAATACCAAAAGGGTATTTAATGTTATTTGTTATGAAATAATGAGGGGATAAGGACAATCAATAAATATGGTAAATGGCAATGAATAAAAATAGAGAGAATGATTCACCTAAATGTTCAATGAGGTGGATGATTCTCTCTCTGGCAATGATGTAAGATAACAAAACAAGAGAATATAGGAAACTTTATCGGATCTGATGTGAGAAAGTTTTGGACAAACAACCAATTGAATCTTGTGTAAAGATTATGTTTGTAGTTGCTTGAGAGTCAACTTTTCTAGAGATAACTTATTAAATAGATTATTACATACTCCCCCCCTTCTTTCTCTGTTCATACCTATATGGGATATATTCCGTACCTACTGAAAGTACAAAGTAGAGAATATTCTACATAATATTCCTTTAAAATATCTTATTGTTAAACTAGCCGCTTGACCAATTTGAATACTCGACCTCGACCTTACCTACTCGGCTCGCCAACGTTATTTTTTAAGCATGACCCCGGCCTAATAGATCCTTAAATGCTCTCTTTCAAGCGAGGTCCCCTTAATCAGATTTTGACCCATATGATTTTTACCCAACCTCAAATTTATTTTAATTATGCATATCTTCCCCAAATTACTTACCTGCCTACCTATCCCTTTCCCTCTATAATATCCCAACCCCTAATTTCCTCCTTATTCCCGTCATTACTAGCCTGTCTTATTGGTGTCCACTCCATGAGTTAATGCAAATATTTTTCAAATCAAATGTTCGTACTGTAATGGATTTGGTAGTGGAGATGCCTTGATAAGAAGACTTGATAGAAAAATTCTTTTGGTTTGAGATTCCAAAAGAAATTATCTTTTTTTGTCTGTAGGTAACTATTACTTACTTCCACAACTAATGGATTGAATTTTGAAGACCCACAACTCTAGATCATAAGGCTCTTTAATCTTAAATTTCAACTAGAATGTTTTATTGGTAATTCGGGGAGGGCGTTACCAAATATTGGTTATAATACCTTTGCAACGTTCATACTAAAAATTATTGTATACCTTTTACGATATACATATATAAAGAGTATATAGCTATGCTACAACAATATATTGTAATGATATACAATATACTAAAATAATATACTACTATAATAGTGTATATTATACCATAAGATTATACTTCAACTGCTATTGTTATATCATTTGGGTGCTATTATGATAAGCTAAAATCGTGGTAATAGTCTAAATTCCGTGGCTAATAATTGAAAAAAAAGTATTAGTTCACCATTAAAGGAGCTTTAAACTTTTGGTTGGGAATTTAAAACTTAATAGTTGCTTCGACTTTGAATTCAGGTGTGTATTATCAAAACTTATTGCAAATATTTGTAAGAATTTAAATATGAAGTTTGGGTTTATTTAAAGGTGATTGAAAATTTCAAGCTAAATATCTTCTCCAGGTGCATTTAGTCTCCAACTTAATTTATTTTTGTGCTTACATGAGATATGGTAAGGTTTTGTTTAGTTCGTTTGAAATTATTGATGATTTCAATTTCTTATTATGATCGAAAAAATCAGGTTTCATGCGAAAAATAGTAATGCAAACCTTAACAACGATAAATCAGACAATAAAAGAAAAATATACCAAAAAAGACACAAACATTTAACGTGGTTCGGTTAATTAACCTACATCCACGGCGGAGATGAGCAATCTACTATTTAGAAAGAGAGTACAAAATATCGAGAGAATCATCTCACGAAGAGGCAAACACAAGTGATACACTAACACTTGTCCCGTAAAGTTCTCCCCCTAAATATGATTCTCAAACCCCATATAGATACATTATGGATGCTACTGAATGAGAATGAAGGATCTTCAATTTGTAGAATCCAAACATTTTCTTACAAGAAAATGGACAAGCCAAACATGGAAGAATTATAATTTCCTTCTACAAAAAGGAAAACCAAATTATGGTAAATATATTGTCTTTTCCTTTAAGAGATAGGAAAACCAAATATGGTAAGAAAATCGTGACAACACCCAACAGTTCTCCCCCTTGGCATGATTTTCTGATGAAATAAACTTGATCAAACTTCTTGTCATAATCTTCAATAAGTCGCTTCTCCAAATCTCCACCGCAAAGTTTGTCTCAACGCACATAGCACTCTGGTCAAATTTCTCAGACAAAAATTACGATTACCATCAAATAGGTTGCGGCTAGAACTGACCCGCCAAATAGCCCTGATACCACTGTTATAATTTCCTTTTACTAAAAGAAAAACTCAATTATGATAAATATGTTGTCATTTCCTTTAAGAGATAAGAAAACCAAGCATGATAAGAAAATCATGACAACACCAAACAATTCTCCTCCTTGGTATAAATTTCTAATAAAATAAACTTGATTCGTCTTCTTCTCATAATCTTCAAAAAGTCGCATCTCCAAATCTCTATTGCAAAATTTGTCTCAACGCGCGTAGCACTCCGGTCAAATTCTCAGACAAAAATCACGATTACTGTCAAATAGGTTGCGGCTAGAACTGAACCTACCAAGATAAACCTGTCTTGAACCTTGCTCTGATACCACTTGTTAGGACCGAAAAAATCAGGTTTCATGCGAAAACTAGTAACGCAAACCCTAACAACGATAAATTAGACAATAAAAGAGAAATATACCAAAAGTGACACAAGCATTTAGCGTGATTCCGTCAACTGACCTATATCCACGGTGGAGATGAGCAATCCACTATATGAAAAGAGAGTACAAAATATCGAGAGAACAATCTCACGAAGAGGAAAATACAAGTGACATACTAACACTTGTCCCGTAAAGTTCTCCCTCTAAAAACGACTCTCAAATCCCATATAGCTACATTGTGGATGCTATTGATAAGGAAGTATGTTCAATTTATAGAAGTCCAAACATTTTCCTACAAGAAAAAAGGACTAGCCAAACATGGAAGAATTATAATTCCTTCTACGAAAAGGAAAACCCAATTATGGTAAATGTTATACGTTCCTCTAAGAGATAGAAAAATCAAATATGGTAAGAAAATCAGGACAATGCCTCACACTTCTTCCAACCATAGTAGGTACATAATATAAATATTTAGTGGGTAAAGATTCTTTATGAGTAGAAGTGGGTAATTTTGTTAGTTTTTATAGGTATTCCTCATACTTCCTCCAAAAACATGACCCGACGACCTAAATTTTAAAAAATAATTATAGATGAAATTGAGAATGAGGAAAATACATGTGATAGATTTACGGTGTTCAAAAAAGTCAAATAACAATAAATAATATTCTTTATTATTATTTGAATTCTAATATTAGTAAATAAAAGAGATTGAGTCTAGCTTTCACTAAGTAAGTTATACCTTATTGATAAATTACTATTCGTATCTTTGAAATGAAAATAAAAATTTATCAAGAAAGAGAGCTCTTGAATTAATAAATTTAAATCAAAATGCTTTTTTTGTTACTATTTCTTTTAGTTTATTTTTGTATATAATTATTCAATATTTATTATTTGTCACGCAGATATATTACTTGGCTATCATAAAAGTGAAAAAGTTGTCCTTTGATTTGGGCTTTATGAGCGAGTGAACCAACAACGAAAAAGTTAATTAAAGTTTTTTACGATTATAATTTAGAAGGGCATAATTTAGATGCATATGGTAAATGAGTAAATGAGTATCTAGGGAGTTTATGTTTAAAGTAAAATTAAAGAGTAAATGCCACTCAATTTTAATGCAAAATAACTTACTATAAATCGTAAAAGTAAAAAAAGAAAAGCAGCGAATTTTAAGTGGGAGATTTTTAAAAATAGCCAGATTTACAACTGGTAGTTAAAAAATAGCCAAATTTTAAAAGTAATCGAAATTTAGCCAATTTTTATGTAAAAATAAATATGAGCGAAAACACTGTTCAAAACCCGAAAAATACTCCAGTATATTATGCTAGAGTTCCAGCATAAGTATACTTGAACTCCAGCATATTATACTAGAGTTCCAGGATAATATGCTGGAACTACAACATAATATAATGGAGTTCCAGTATAAATATACTAGAACTCCAGCATAATATACTGGAATTCCAGCAAGTATAATAGCCCAGTATAATATAATGGAGTTTAGAGCACCAGTGCTCTAGTCTCCAGTATATTATACTGGAGCCAGCAAAGTATACCGGTCCAGCATAATATGCTGAAGTTCATACACAAGTGTACCGAACTCCAATATATTATGCTGGACCGATCTCTATTGCAGCAAAATAATAGGTTATTTTTTATTGACGTGGTAAATATTGAATATTTTTGATTGATGAGTCTGAAAACTCACTGTACCGTGAAATTTAAACATTTTAAGTCATTATCATACGTTAGCGTACGATAATATGTCCAAGGGACAGCCAACTTCGGACCTAATGACGCCGCCCAGGTTGGAACCTTTCTACTAGAAAATCATGTACGATACGATAAACATTTCGCAAACCCTTGAGCTTTCATTCACACACAAAAACCCTTTTATACAAAAATTATCCCTAAACCCTCTTCAAAGGAAAAAATCTTTTTCTCCAAGCTACCTCCACCTCCATTTCCAGCTGCCTATTTTAACATCACTTGGGCCCTTCCAAAATTCCCCAATCTTACACTGAAAGGTAATTTTTCCATTACCCAAATACTTACGTCTAAATATATTTACTTGACAAATTCTTTACTGGGTTTTTACAGTTTTAGCATTTGAAATCGATAGCAGTTTTTGATATATCATTATTGCTTGTTCTATATATGGGATTTTGATTCCCAAGTATTTGTAGGTATGAAACCTATAGCAATCTTGATATCTCTAATTTGTTTTGCATATATTGTGTTCTTGGGGGCCAAGTTAGGATTTTTGGTTTTCAAGTAGTTGTATTTACATACATGTGACTGATTTTTTCATTGGGTTTAAGGTTTTATCTTTCAAATCTAGCAAAATCTCGATACTCTATATTGTTTGTGCAATTATTGTGCTCTAACTCTGTTGGGAATATTGATTATTTGTGTATTTATGGTGTGTAGAGGGAGAGAAAGAGAAGCGAGTGAATGGCAGGAGGTGGTTCAGCTGCTGTAAAGGGTAATGCACCCAGTGTTCGAATAGTGGTTGCTGGTGATGCCAAGACTGGAAAGTCTAGTTTGATCTTGACGGCCGCCACTGATTCTTATCCGCCCAATGTCCCTCCAGTGTTGCCTCCGACGAGGCTACCTGATGATATCTACCCTGATCGAGTACCTGTAACTATTATTGATACGTCTTCAAGGTGCTCATTGGATTCTTTCCTCTACCTCTGTATTGTGGTTAGTCATTGTGCATTTGCTACATGTTAACCTGCATATAGATAGTGTCAATACTTCTGTTACATTGATGTTTTCTTTTATAGTATTTATCCTTTGGTAATTTCATGAATCTTCTGGATGTCTTTGTTATTAATACAAATTGTACTCCATAAAAGAAAAATTAATCCTTTCATGGGCGAGTATCTCCCTGTGTTCCAGAAATCTCTGTACGGAAAGATCAAAGATGTCTTCTCCTTTTATATAACCGGCCCTTTATTTATCTGGTTTTCTTATATTATACCTGCTTTCAAATCTTTGCGTATAGAATTTTTGTGCATGGAGATGAAATGGCTTCTGTTTGCCTGAGATTATTGTGATACACAATGTCGGGTACATATTGTTGTATGTCTAGGTTACTTTTGGTTCCTCTAACAGTAGCTGTGAAGTATCTTGGTTCTGTTCTGATTTTAATCTTTTTTAAATAGTCCTGAAAATAGAGGTAAACTTGTGGAAGAGCTGAAGAGAGCTGATGCAGTTGTACTGACATACGCTTGTGATAAGCCTGCGACTCTTGATCGTCTGAGTACTTTCTGGCTTCCTGAACTCCGCAGATTGGAGGTTTGTGCCGAGACAATGTGTCTCTTGAGTAAACTTGTCTTGTAAATTTTCAAGAGAGTTGCAAAACATATTCTTGGGAGTGATAGTGGGGAGAAAAAAAATGAATTGCTCTAGAACTGTTTTTATCTGTGATGAATTTATTACTAATGTGTCGTGGACCACAACTTTGAGCAGGTTCGGGTTCCCGTCATTGTCGTGGGTTGCATGCTTGATAAAAGGGACGAACAGATTCCAGTCAGTTTGGAGCAGGTGATGTCACCAATTATGCAACAATTTCGGGAGATTGAAACGTGTATTGAATGTTCAGCATACAGGCATATCCAGGTGAGTCATATTACCTTTTATCTTTGCACCATCACTTTATAGTTGACCCTGTCAAGCTAGGATGACTACAAAAACTTTTCTAATCATTTCTCTTGTTTGCTCATTAATGCTATGCTTGCAGATTCCCGAGGTTTTCTACTATGCCCAAAAAGCTGTGCTTCATCCAACAGCTCCACTGTTTGATCAGGAGGCCCAAACTTTAAAGCCACGATGCGTTAGGGCTTTGAAGCGGATATTTATTCTTTGTGATCTTGATAGAGATGGTGCCCTAAGTGATGCAGAGTTAAATGATTTTCAGGTCATATACTTAAATCTAGCCTAACTTTTTCTAGCATGTCTATTTAAACATTGACTAGTATTGGTAAAGATGAAACTACTTTATGGAGGACTAATTATTGATTATGCTTGTTCCTTTTGGTGGTCTGTGTTTCTGAGATGATTCAATGATGGTGTAGGTCAAATGCTTCAATGCTCCATTGCAGCCTTCTGAGATAGTCGGTGTCAAGAGAGTTGTGCAAGATAAATTACCTGATGGTGTCAATGAACGGGGTCTTACATTGACAGGTTTCTTGTTTCTTCATGCGCTGTTTATTGAAAAAGGGCGTCTGGAGACAACATGGACTGTCCTGCGGAAATTTGGCTACAACAACGAGATCAGGCTTAGTGAGGATCAGCTTCCTACTCCCATCAAGAGACAACCTGACCAGGCAAGTTTATCCCCTGACTGGACCTGAAGTTGGAATTTCCTGTGTTTTTTCTTTTTTGAGAAGGATCTAATTCTTTTTCTCCATTTTTCCTTTCTCTTCTTACCAAGCAAGGGATGTCAAACACTATCCTTCCAATAGGTTTAGTTATCGCTTCCATTTAGATCTTGACCTATACTTGCTTTTTGTAGATGTGCACTGTCAGATTATGCCTTGACCTTTTTCTTGTTTTGTTCATTTGTAAATTTTTTCAGGGGTAACCAAGTAATTTTAGTTTCTGTTTCTATTTGGTGTTCAAGCTTGTTATGCAAATTATTCAAGTATTGCATCTACTACTTCAAGTATTTGGTAGCATACAGTGCGCTTTAAGAAAAGTATGCATGAAGAGCAGAATAATTCAATAACTATGACATGCATGTTTCTCCCATTTAGTATCTAATTCTCCCATGAAGAGATTTTTAACTCCATTCTCCGGGAAACATATCATACTAAATTTGCAAGATTCTTTTTATTTTCTGTGCCCACTTTTCATCCTTCCTCTTCTCTTTTATATATTGTACTAGCTGTTGATCTGTTGTTCCCGTTGCTCCTAATTTCTGTGATGTTCCTTAGCTTCAAATTTCAAAGATTTATTTTTCTACTTATTAACTGCTAGTCTTCACTTTTCCTTCTTATAGAGCGTTGAGCTGACCAATGAAGCATTGGACTTCCTCAGAAGAATCTTCCATACGTTCGACATTGATAGTGTATGCACATTCTCTCTCTCTAAGATTCTTCAAGTTATGATGCACAAGTTCATTTCAGAGTTTCTTTTCTCATAGGGTGTTTGGTGTGGTATATAATGTTTTCTGTGGAAATATTGGAAACTAATTTCACAATTAATCCTGGCTGGTTGGACATGAATTATGTAACTGAAATAATAAAAGTTGGGCAATGGGTCGTGGGAGTTTTTAACGATAATTTTGAGTGTTAAAAGGTTAACAGTATTTACATGGTGGCTATAGCAAATGATGTAGATCAAGAGTTGAGATAGTAGTCAAGGAACGTTACTTTTGTTTCTTGAGCAGCATATTGATATTAAGCAACCAAACATTTCAGCAAGAAAACGTTCTTTTAATTGTACATCATACCTGATACACTGTTATTGTGGGATGGGGAGTGAGGTTTGGTTGCTTGAATTGGGGGAGATGGGTTTGATTGAAGGTACTGCAGTTAATGGTCATTACATGTTCTATTGTTTCCTTCATAAGCTCTTATAGGTTGCCCCCGCCACAATGTTGTCCTTTAGACTGTCTTGCCATATGGGAACTTGTTCGCTTGGGCTGCAACGTCAAGACGTAGACTCTTATTGTGAAGTAGGACGTATAAGATCTTGCAATTATTTGTTAAATAGTTTATTTGATTTCAATAGTTTTGCTTTTAATTTATGGAAATGATTTTAGGTACTTGGTCAGCTATTTGTTCAGTTATTTATTTTGGTTATTCTGTTTGTTGATTCTGGTTGTTTAGAGCGTCAATTTGGTTTTATTAAATTTCCCACTGATGATGTATGATGTCATCTCACAACTTTAACAACTTTGTTTTTGATCTTAATCAGGATGAGGCACTTCGATCAAATGAGCTAGATGACTTGTTTTCCACCGCACCTGAGAAGTAATATTGCTTTCCTAATATCATATACTTTGTTATATTCTCTTTGAATTATGTTACTGTTAGACAAAGATTAATGATTTGATTTCAAGATAGGCTCTTATGTACGCATAATGAGTAGGCGATGTATATGTGGCTTCTGTTTAAAGAGAGAAAAAGTGCCTGTTAAGACCCGCCAAAAATATGAGTTGAGCAACATTTGAGCTGTTATGAAGTTATAGTCAATAACCTTATTAAAAAAGAAGTTTAGTGAAGGAAATAAATGCTTAATAGCCTATGAGCATGTTTCACTAATCAGGAAAAATAATTGTATTCACGGCATTCTCTTGGTTGTACACTCTTATAAATGCATGGTTAGGAGTAAAAAGGTGATATGCTGGTTTTGAATCCATTTATGTTTATATCATACTGACTCTTGGTTGTGATTTCATGGACTTTGTAATTCAGCCCCTGGTCTGAAGCTCCATACAAGGATGCTGCAGAGAAGGATGCCTTGGGAGGACTCTCGCTTGATGGTTTTCTTTCGGAGGTGCATATTGCTGGAGTATTTTTGTCAGCTTGCATATTTTCATATTCTATCTATGTCAAAAGAAGACAATATGGCATACTAAATGTTAATTCTTGTGGCTTGTGGGGAGTTGAAACATGGTTACGGGTGTCATTTCTATGGATCTACATGCTGCTCATTGTTTGATCATTTGCGCGTCTAAGTTGAAACATGCAGTGCTTCCTTAGAGGCCGATTTAAGTTGGTTTAATGTATACCTACATTATAAATGTGAGCTATGCATAATCGGTCACATGTCTGTAAAAAAGAGTGGGTTCGTGGTTGGTTAATGATGAGTATAAAAATAATTGTGATGGAACTCTAAATACTGAACTCAAATAAAGCTGAAGGTATAGAGAATTTATATAGCCAACCCTAAGTACTTTGGGATTGGGATGTAGTTGGAGTGATTGATTTATCTGCATAATGGTGTAACATTCATAATGCCAATATAGGAGCCTGTAAAAATTGTTGAGCATGGCAGTTCCTAAACCTTCAATGTTACTACGTCTTTATTGTTATGCTCGGCATCAGAATTTTATTTTTAAGCCGCCCTTAATGTGATTTCAACTCTTTAGAGTGTCGTCTATAATTATATTTATTTTTTCGAATGCTATTGTTCTGATGATTCTTTCTATCCTGTGGTTGCAGTGGGCACTGATGACACTTCTTGATCCCATTTATAGTGTGGAGAATCTTATATACATTGGATATGCTGGTGAGCCTTCATCTGCTATTCGTGTAACTCGAAGAAGACGGTTAGATCG
Source organism: Nicotiana glauca (assembly GCA_026770625.1). Classification (NCBI taxonomy): domain Eukaryota; kingdom Viridiplantae; phylum Streptophyta; class Magnoliopsida; order Solanales; family Solanaceae; genus Nicotiana; species Nicotiana glauca. The sequence continues at coordinate 30,919 of MU704853.1, forward strand.
CAAGAAGCAGCAATCAGATAGAAATGTCTATCAGTGTTTTGTTTTTGGGCCAAAAGAGGCTGGAAAATCAGCCATTCTTAATTCGTTTATCGGAAGGTTTCTCTTCTGAAGCTCTCGCTCATCAAGTTGTTTTCCTGAAATTTGAATGAGAAAGATTTTGACTTGATGGCCCATTTTCTGAGTGCTTATCTGATTTTATCATTGTTATTTCTGTAATCTGTAATGCAGGCCATTCCCAGAAGAGTACGAATCAACTACTGCTGATCAATATGGAGTAAATATTGTTGATCTCGGGGTAAGAGATCTTATCATTTTGGTTTCTTGAAAGATGAAGTTACTGATATGTATCATTTACTCATTAAAACAAGTGGAAAAAGACCGAATTACGGTGTAATCACACAAGTGGGGTCTGGGGAGGGTAGTGTGTACGCAGACCTTATCCCCACGTTGTGAAGGTAGAGAGTCTGTTTCCAATAGACCCTCGGCGTAAGAAACGCTAAACATGAAGCAACCAACAATAACAACCACAAGAAAAAACAAAGACACTACGTGTAATAACTAAGATCTAAAAATAAGAAATACAAGAATACTACTAGCATCAAAAAAAGAAAAGAAAAGAAAGACTGAATTACAGGTAAAAAGGTTAGGAATGAAGAACTTTGATTTTACGTTTATCTATATTCAGGACATCTGGTGCATACTATCGTGGTACTTTTCTTGG
>MU704853.1:34347-45794 GCA_026770625.1 Nicotiana glauca
CATCATAACAATTGTCTTGAGGAGTGATGCTCAGCTAGTACTGGTGCATGTGATTGAGTATATCCATTGTTTAACAGGTTAGCCAGGATTTAGGGATTGAAGCTCCCATACCAATCAGCACAAAGCTTGGAGACTTCAGTAATTTGTTCCGAAGGATTGTTAATGCAGCGGAGCATCCACATTTGAGCATTCCTGAAACTGAAGCAGGAAGAAGTCGTAAGCAATATCATCGGCTCGTCAATCGATCTCTCATGTTTGTATCAGGTATAGTATGAATTCTTTTGGAGCTTAAATTAAAGTAATTTTTGCTGCAATCATGTTGGGAAAACGAACACGCAGTAACATTATTGTGGGTTTCACATGTATATTTTCCTATCCTTGAAAGTTAAGGTTAATGACAAAGTGGTTTCTTTTAGCTTTAATAGAGCTGAAATTAAAGCTAGAGATGGTTAAGAGTTCGTTTGGATTGACTTATTTTAAGTGCTTTTAAGCCAAGATAGCTTTTAAGCCATTTTGTAGTGTTTGGATAAAGTAAAAAAGTGCGTTTAAGCACTTGCTTTTAAGCTAAAATGACAAAAATAAGCCAAAAGCTAGAATTTCTAACTTATGGCTTTTGGCTTATACAACAAGCCCATCCAAACGGGCTCTAATTAAGTATCTTGCACATTTCCACTGAACTTTAGGAGCTAACCTAAATCAGCACTTAAGTTCTCCAAGATTAAACAATTTCTTTTTTGGAATATTTGGCAAAAAAAGAACCAACTGTAAGTGTTTGTTTCCGCTTTCATGTATCTTTACACGAGTTTATAGGCCAGCAAGCTTGCAGTTTGAACTTCTCTCTGCATTTTTGACTTCGTAGTGTCAGCTATGATATTATCCTCTGGCCAACTGGAGAAAAGTACCAGAAGGGTTGTACCTAAGATCCTTAGTCATATAGGCTGTCAAGCACATTGAAATGGACTGACACCCTTGTGCAAGTAGAATAAATATCATATCTTCTTAATTTTCACCCATCTAGGATGATTTGCTCAATATGCCGTTTATACAAAGACATGATGGTTCATGTGGAGGGTACAAATTCTCTCTATAGTTAAGGACTCTCTTAATTATATCATATGTCTAGATGCTTTGTTGTCCTTCAAAGTTCAACGTGCAATTCTGACTCTGTTGCTGTCACAGTTGGAGCTGCTGTAGCTGTCGTAGGCCTGGCAGCTTACCGTGTTTATGCTGCACGGAAGAATGCATCGAGCTAAAATGGTGAAGCAAAATTATGCCAGTCATGATGTCTAATATCAAGTTTCTCTTTGCGCGATTACTTAGTGTGGAATGCTTTATTGTTTGGCTTTCTGGTAATATGCCTCTCCGAATTCCAACTTGGAGGAAAATGCAGAATTTTTTTGGGATCTCAGCTTTAGATCTGTTACATAGTTAGCCGCTTTTCTTTGTAGCATTTCAGTTAGAAATCAATGGATATGCCTTTTCGAAATGGAGCAGCGCCATTGCTGTCCTGAATACTGGCGGGGTAAATTTGATGCGAATAAATTTTTAAAAAAGGAAATAGAAGTGAACTTGAAGCAACCTTTTTATTTATGTCATAACATTAAAACAAGTTCAATTGCAAAGCCATAGGATTTTTATCTTTTTGCTAAGTTGTGAGGTCTCCCATATGTATTCTTGAAGAATAAAAAAATCTCAAAGAACTAACTGATATTATTTAATTTCCTGGTTTGCGGTATTCCCTCATGTAGAGTTTTTATGGCAATGTGCGTATAATTCGTATTTTAGCTGTTAAGTTCCTTCTATCCACTCTTCTCAGTCACAAACCTACAACATTTTCAATAAAAAAAAACACAAAAATAAAATTGCAAAAACATTATATTTGATCGTCCAAGGTTTCTTTCACTCGTTTTTATTTTGGGTCTGTTGTCAAATACACAAAAATGGATCTTATATTTCAAATCTTCACCCTGAAGGAGAATATATTTTGAATTTGCTAGGATCATACATTTGTTAGTAGGGGTGTTCATGGTTCGGTTTGGATCGGATTTTTTCCATAAAATAAAATCAAATCAAGTAAGTCGCTTTTTCAAATTTTAGAACCAAATCAAACAAAACCAATTAAGTCGGTTTTTTCTCGATTCGGTTTATGTCGGGTTTTCATTTTTTTCGGTTATTTGTCGGTTTTTTCTTAAATATAAGATATACACTACCAAACACATATTTCGGAGATCATATTTTCAACGTAGCACTATCAAATCAATTTCCCTTTGAGAAATCTATTATTTATCAAAATATATTGATTATAATTGAATCAAATAGGGATGGATAATTTAAGGACTCAATTAAAAATATATTATTTTTAACACGAAATGGATTCTTACACTTAACAAAAGAAAACTACCAATCAAAATAGAATGTAAAGGTACAGAACTATACTAAAAGTGCAAATTATTAACATTTACCATTAAATTTTTGAAATACATATATATAGGTGTAATAATAAATTTGAAATAGCTACTCCTATAGTCGGTTTGGTTCGATTTTTTTTCCGGTTTTTTCTTATTAAAACGAAAACCAAACCAAATTTGATCGGTTTTTAAAATTCAAAACCAAAACCAAACAAAACCAAAAAGTATCGGTATTTTTGGTCGGTTTGGTTTGGTTCGATTTTTCGGGTTTTTATGAACACCCCTATCTATTAGATTTGAAAAATAGAGCATCATGTATATATCATCTTTTCACAAGGTAATACTTAAAGCCTATAATAATATAATCAAATCTCTACGTGTCTCAGGCATTATTTGAACATCACAAATATAAAAGGAAAGGTAATATTTAAAGCCTATAATAACGTAATCAAATCTCCACTTGTCTCAGACATTATAAATTTGAAAATCACAAATGTAAAAGGAAAGAGGAAAAGAAAGAAACTAAAATATTAGGAGATATAACACCAAACCGAAAATTAAATGCATTCACGCAAAACCTAAAATGTGTTATTTTATTGGGAAACTTTTATGTTTACGTATGAATTCATAAAAAATTCCAGAATTTACAACAACTAAAGTAATAACATATTCTACAACATAAATATAATAAATATATAAAACATATAACCTAAAATACGGCAAAGTACCTATAAATAGGGAATCTAATTTTGAAACATATCCATAATTACTCCTATCCATAATTAGTCCCTTAAAACTCTCTCTTTTTTTTTTAAATAAAGATTATTACTGTAAATGATTTAGGTTACCATAATAATATTATCTCATTACCAGGAAGCATCCTCCATGATAATATCTTGCATTGCATCTTTCATTAAACTAGGTTCTACATTTTTGGATTCTTTTGTTCTTTCAACTAGTATACGTACCTCCGCGATGCGCGGATCGGTCAAATTTATTTTTCCACTCCTCATGACATTCCCTATGAACAAAAATTACCAAAAATAAACTAACAGGTGGTAAATTATCTTATATTGAGAAGAAAAGAAAATTTAGTTGACATTAGTTATGAAAGTTTTGTGCACAATCTTTGTATAAATCAACGGTCATTGTAACTAAATCTAGCTAAGTAACATAGGTAATCTTGTTCTTCTATCTAATGGTTACAAAAGTGATCGATACAAAATACAGAGTGACTAACCTTTATATTAATATTTTAATCATAAGATAGTTGCTGCCATATTATTTTTCTACGTTACTTCCCCAACATGTTGGTATAATTGATTGACGTTGAGGCACGCTGGAGTTGAAATATTGGGGTGAGAAACTGAATTATGTTTTTTGAAGCTAAAGGGTCTTCCGTAATACTGTAAAGTCAGCCGCAGTTACCTTAAGAAATACTTATAACGTTTTAAGAAGAAAAAGAAAGAAAAAATATATTAAAAAAAATAACAATTTGCAAAGTGAGGCGCGCGATGCCCTCATTTCACTGTTTTTTTTTTTAATTTTATGGCTGGCCTGGTGGCGTTTGCCTTCGCATGTAGACGCGGATTTAGATGAGCCTAATGCTGTAAATTTAACATTTCGCGAAGTGAGCCGCGCGATGCCCACACTTCACTATTTTTTTATTTTGTGGCTGGCCTGGTCGAGTATGCCTTCGCGTCTAGACGCAGATTTAGACGAGCCCAGTGCGGCCATTTTTTCAGGTACTTCTTGGTGACTTACCTAATGAAATCTCATTCTTAATGTGTTCCCAGGCCATCATCAGAGATCCTTTTATGCTTAATGATGTGATCTTGGTTTTCGCTAATAAGCAGGACATGGTAAGTTTGTCATATCAGTTGGCTTGTGCATCAACAAAACACAATTAGTTGCTTGTTATGTAATTTTCTCTCTTTATGTAATGTTGGAGCATAAACTAATAGGTGAAAACTGCTAAATAAATCCAAGACAATAGATACTCAAAAATTTCGACTTTCCTATTGTTGCTTTTACAATATAATTACATTTCTTAAAGATAACAGAATATACTCTAAGATTTTGCATATCTTATGTCTTGGCCTTTGTAAGCTTTAACATGATGTTTTGTTTATTGAACTTCCCTGTGCGTGATCCAGAGTTGGCATGTGATGTATTCTGGTGCTTGGTTAGCTAAAATAAATTGGTGTGATGGAGTCTGTATCTCATCAGGCAGATGCTCGTGTTGTTTTATGACTTTTTCATGAAGAATAGGTTCTTTGAAGTGGAAAGTCAAGCTGAATTTCTTGTAGTATTACCCCTCAATGGTTATCAATGCAACCCATTCACAAGGGATGTCATTACATTGGGAAAGTTTCACGTGATTATATAGCGTTACCTCTTCTTTAACTCCAAATTGCCAGCAGAAAAAGCAACATCTGCAACTGTTGCTTTTTAGGATGCAATCTGCAGTTCCTAATTATAATTCTGATATCTAGATTCCATCTGTCAGGAGGATAGTATGATAAATAAAGATGTAATACATAGAATTAGAATAGGATGATTGAAATGGATGAGTGCTACCATTGTGTTATGAAATCAGCAGATGACTAATAAAGTGAAATGGAAGTTCTATGGAACGGTTGTGAGACCAGTAATCTTATGACTGATGCCTCATATATGCATTTAGAATACTTATAAATTCATCATCTTCAAAGTCCATGCTAATCTTCTTAGTATTAAGGTGGTCTATGTCTGACTTCAATTCCTTCAGAAGCTGCTGTCCACTTAAATGATCTCGTCTCTACAATAAACAACTTTCTGAAGCTAGTTTGCGGACAACGATCTTATCGACTGTGTCAAAGATATTTTTTCTGTGCATTTTCTTATTAAACTTTATCCGAGCACTCTTTTTACTGTGTCCATATTCTGGCACGTTGTGTTCCTCCATTTTCTCAAATGAAATTAGTATTCCTCTCAATGGAATTTATCAACAATCACATCAATGTGGCGAGATAACTTATTTTTCTTGATTCGTACCGCACACGAATGATGCTTTGTGCTACTGTACTAAGGACAATGTTGCGAATTAACAACATGGACGTGAACCTTTCGTCTCATATGAAGGTTGAAAGCTATTATAACTTAGACAATAGATGAATAGAGCTGGAGGGGGACATTTATATTAAACTTGGACCCCTACCATTTATATTAAAACTTACAATGATAAGAGAGGGACATAGAACCTTGCCTCCAGTCTACAAAAATTTCCCAGTAAACAGGAAAGGCATAGCCTATACAAAAAAAACTTTCCATCATATTAGTAACCTAACTTACAAAAAAATTATATTTTTCATATCTCCTTCTAAAGGAAAGAAACTGCCATTTGTCAAGTTGAATCAGCCCCTTTGCCTCTGTAGGAAGATTGTCTTGAGAGTAATATAAGGTCCTGTTTCTACTTGTAGAATCCAATTTTGTCAACAGATCCGCAACTTGGTTTGCTTCTCTATGGTAGTGAGAGATACAATTTACAGTGGTGCCAAGCAATGCAGCAGTACCATTGATAATGTGTTGCAACTTTAAATTATTGGCGTCTTGCTTGATGAGGATGTTAGTGACAATAAGAGAATCAGTCTTCACATGAATATTAGAGTAGCCCTGTTGAGTGCACCATTCGACACCAAATCTCACTGTTGTAGCTTCAGCTTGTGAGCTGCTATTGGCTTGGATCGGGATCGAAAATGCGAAGATGAAATTACCACTGCTATCTCTAACAATGCACCCAATCCCAGCTTTCCTGCTAGTTCTAATAAAACATTAAAACTACCATAAGTGTTAAATTTTAATCCAACCAAGAGCTGGTTTGATCCATTGAACAAGAGTACATACGACAGAAGGTTTGAGTTTCTCCACCAATATACAAAAATTACCCATGTACCATTGGTGTCAATCTTAGGATAAGCATCCATAAGATTGTGAGAGACTTATTACAAAAATGGAGAAATTAACTAAGGAACTAAATGCGCCTGACTAAGATTTATATTACATCATTGCACGATAGTAGGGCAGCAGGTAGGAGATCCGACAATCACTGCAGCATACTAAGTCAACAGGACCAATGTAGCATCCTCATTCCCGGAAATCGCATCAATTTTTGGTATATGTAACATAAGTAATAACTCAACTCATGATTGATAAAGAAAATATGAAGTTGCATAGGTAGAGTCATTTCACCATATAACATATAAAATGCAGAACATTGAAGTGACATAAGTACAAAATATATAAGTGCAAAGCTAGACGCATTGCAGTAAAACCAATCAGGGATTTTTTTCTTTCTTTATGACCTTGCGAACCTTGTTGCTAGAGAGTTGAGAATTGAAGTCATCATCTAGTACTGCTGTTGATGCCTTATTAGCGGATCTAGTCTTCTTGACATACGTCTTCAAAGGATATATTTTTACATCGCAAGCATCACCATCTTCTAACACCGACGATCCACTTTCTGATACGCTTTTATCTATGGGAGTTTGCAAAATAGACTGCTGACTTTCGGCCATTACATTCTTCCAACAACCAAAAAATTTAATACCACTTGGAGAGCAAAACTGTTGTTACTTGCATAGTTTTGACTATAATTGTTAAACAAATAAATAATGCTATAAAACTTTAAATTTCATGGAATTTACCCCGAAAAGCTTATCTCCACTTGAGCTTTGTCCATCAAAAAACTTTGGATCCTGTTAAACAGAAATTAAATAGAATATTCATTCAATGAGTGCAAAAGTATTTATACTTAAATTTTGTGTTAGAGTTTTGTGAGGTAAAAAAATTTACGGTGATATTATCTTTGAATAAACTGTGACCGTATTCCTTTAAAAGGTCATCATCATCACTAAGATTAAGAACTTTGTAGACTTCGACCTGAGACTCGATATTCTCTTGCTTAACAATAACCTTGAACATTAATTTTTTTACAAAGAATAGCGTCCAGTTCACTTGGATAAGAACAGTCAGCATCCGCAAGTGAATTCTACACCAAAATTCATATGTTAGAAGTATTTTTATAGTTAATCAAAATAAGTTTTGTAGTATACCTCAAGGGAGCTTTCCTTAAGTTCATTTGCGGACCTCCCTATAAGCTGCATAGCTTCTCGATTCCAAAGCAATAATGAGATAAAAGCGGTTCCATCCATAACTCGTACTTGAAGCCTATACCTGTAACTCAATTTTGATTAAACTTATGGTTTTTTTTAATATATAAAATTTTAAATAAACATAGATACTAATTAACTGTTAGTACATAAAAATTGATCTTCATTGCATTTCTTACAAAAGAATTTATTTCCAACTTTATCAACCTTTCGACTACACTTGTTGCATGCCAAGTATGGCCATCCCTGGTCAAGTTCCAAACTTACCAATTCTGCCGCAATCCAACATCTACTTTCCTATTTAAAAAAAATAAAAGTTTATTGTAAATGCAAAACAGAAAACATAAAGTACATATAATTGACAAAGTTAATTAAACTCATTTGCGTGCACTGAACTAAATCCCTAATAGTTTTAAACTCTACAATTCCTTTGTCTAACTCATCTCTAACAGAGTAACTTTGCTGAGAGATTGTTTGAGTGATTTGCTCAATGTTTGACGGACGTGCTGCAAGTAACCTACATAAGTCAAAAATTATTATTTATAAATAATATTATCATATTTTGTATTCATAATGAAAAGGAGCATACACATGACAAACCTCGATTTAAATTCAGTAGACTGTGGCAACGTAGAGTTTATCCCATATCTTTGTCTGAAACCAATAGCTACGCACAGAGTAATTGCCTATGTATGAAATGAAAAGTAAGTAGTTAATCTGACCAGCAGCTGACTTAAAAATCTGGCTTTGGTTAAAGGATTGTAAAAATTGAGTATTGTTAATAAATATTGTAGACATAAAAATATTTATACACTAAGTCGGGGAAAAACATGTAATATACGGTAAACCTCGATATTTTTGAGGTTTCATATGCTGAAAAACAACAATCAACGACTCATCGGTCGATTCATTCAAGTAATGTTGAATTTCATCCACATGTTCGCTCCATAAGGTTGCCACAATCCTGTTCCTCCTATACTTTGCATGGTAAGGTGAATATAGACATATATAGGTAAGCTATACATAAAAAAGTATTTAAAATATTTAATTATTTACTGATCATCTTCGAGTACAATATTAATAAACACACTTTCGTCGTCTCCTTGCTCGTAGGTCTTAACATCTTCATAGGTGACAACCTGACCAACAACATCTATATATATAGAGAGATAAAAGTGAGTAATATAGTTTTACCAATACCATTAATTCGTTACAAATGAAAAGAAGAATTACCACATAATTTTGTCTCATCGACATGAAGTTGATTTGTAAGTTGGTCAAAAGGGCGCAAGTTAAAGATGTTCATATGAAATGAAGGATCATTTGTTTCCTCAATAAAATGTCTTTTGAGTAAATTTTAGCCTCAGGTTGTGTGTCGTAGTCCTCAACTTCAGATTATTTGGTCCAACGACAAAGTATTCATACGATATAAGCGAAGTTCATGTATCTTGTTCTTAAAAAACTTGAGAACTTACTTTCCGATTGAAGCATGTATACGATCACCCTACAAAAACAGATTCATTATTAGCGCGAAATTATAAGCTCGTATATACCGGAGATCACTGCCTAAAATTATCCTACCTATTTCATATGAAAAATCAGAATGCTATATAGAGAATTTATGTAACTTAAGTGAAGTTATCCTAAAGATTTTATATCAAAAGCCAAAATGCTATATAGAGAAGTTGTATACCATATACATACAAATCTGTAAGATAAAGGCAAAACCACGAAATATGAAGCCATTCTGCCGAACTTGAACATAGAAGTATATGGACAACAACAGTCGCATATAAATTTTAGGAGTGAAGATATGCTGGACAATGTATAAGAAGCAGAATGGTACAACAGTTATTTTAAGTTATATCAACAGTCAGTCGCATATAAGTTTTATATATACTAATCTTTACGCTATTTTATGAATGGTGTTTATGAAGGATACAGAGAAGTAAAAGTTCCTAGGTCTGCAAAATCAGAATGGAAAGGGCTAGTAAGGCTATTAATCTAACAGCTATAATGCTTGAATTTGCACATCCCAATTCAGATAGCTACATCAGTGAAAAATATAAGTTTTATGAGCAATCAATAAGAACCAAAATGCTACAAAAGTTATGCGTAAAGATGAAAAAATAGCCAAAACTTAGCAGGCTGCCACAAAACAGATGAACCTAGGAGCATCAACTTCATCAACTTTCACATAATGTTGGATTAATCTGACTTATATGCGACTGATGTAGTTGCCCAAGTCCTCCTTATACAGAATGCGACTACATTAATAAGTTTGGAAGTATGAAAAAGTTTGATATGTTACCTTACAATCCTGTAAAACCAATTCAATTGAATATGGTATTTCCGACTTAAAGTGATCCGGCATTACCCACATTCGAACGACTTTAACTTTGAGGTTCCATTGCATTGAGTTGCCTGAAATTTGTTTGATATCATGAATTTGTGTCGCCATATTTGCAAAGTAAATTAATCAGAATGGTATATTTAGCAGATAAAATATGAAGTTGAAAAGGTTTTAAAAATGTAAAGCACATAAATCCGATATATATAGATGTGCAGATAAAATATGGTTTTTCGAATTGGAAGCCCACGTTTGGGAGGTAAATCAATGGTGGGATAATGGGGAGGTTTTTGGAGCAGCACCAATAAGGCAAAATATGGGAGTAGAAGCCAAAATGTGGGTATTGAATTACCTGTAAGTTTAGGAGTAATAGATCCCATAAATTGAGGGAGGTTTGAGTTACCTGTGCGTGTGGGAGTTTGAAGGCATTAGGAGATTTCAGAATTTCTGTGAACGTGTGAGACTTTGAATCTCTAGCTATATTGGATAGTTGTCCAATTTTTTAATAGGTGTTAGCATTAGGTAATTCCACTTGTCACTCCCACATTGTTTTACCTTTGTTATTCTATATAGATAGATTTCATTCCCCACTTTGATATACTTATGGTAGGAATATTTTCCTATTATAGGAAAGTCTATTCATCATCATCAACGCTATTTTAATTAGAAAAAATCATCTTAGGTTTAACAATTGTACTTTAAATAAATAAATAATACACTATGTCCAATACATATATATCATAGTAATTATACAATATACAAATATTAATTAATACTTTTAAAATCCAACATAGAATAATTTTACTACATTCTACCTTTAATTTATGATATACTATATATACATATATAAGTATATAATATACAATATACTACTATATATTATTAGCAATTGTACAGAGAAGCCAAATTGGGTATAAAACATATAGAGGAATTTACACCGAATACAACTTATTTAAAACCTATTTAAATATATTACAATTGCTTTTAAAAAATTACTTATTATACAACTTAATTTAAAACATACAACTTTTCAAATTCCTAATATATATCTCTTGAGATTCTCTCACTTTCCCATTATAGATCTATCTTGAGATTCTCTCACCCAATTAATTATCCTTACAAAAACGTAACAACGTAAGTTTCTTTTTATTTTTCAAATTTTTTCCTTTTCTCTCTCTTCTAGTTGTGTATATGATTATAGTATATTTGATATACCATTACTATATGTGCAGAACTATACAGGATATATTTCGTATAAATATAATATATTAATAAATAAAATATTATAGCAATATGTTAATATCTTATTAATGTATTATATCAGTATGCTATAGCAGTATGTTAATATCTAATAAATATAATATATATTAATATACTCAAATACACAAATATTATAGCAGTATGTTAATATCTTGTTAATCTATGGTGCATTAATTTTTATATATTTAGTATCGGTGGATATATATTTGATCACGCCCAAAGTATATCCTCTAAATAGGATTCTGCGGACGTTGCAAATAAAACCCAAATATTAAGCTC
>MU704861.1:3988-58181 GCA_026770625.1 Nicotiana glauca
CCTCGGTTCGGGATTAATTCGGTGACTTGAGACACCATTATATTCTCAAGTGGCGACTCTGAATTTTTTAAAAAATAACTAATCCCGTTCCGACCGTCCTTTAATTGGAAAAACTCTTTTTATTATATCCTTCGCGGGGTGTAAGCCGTAAAAAAGAGGTGTGACAGTTATGCGGATCATAAGGGTGGCATCTCACTGTTTTTTATTGTGTAGAGTGATATGGATGGCTATAGATATATTATCTGGGTGGAGTGATGGGGGTGGCTATTGTGCTAATGTATGGGGGAGTGATACGGTGGCTATTGTGTTAGATGTCTATTCGGAGCGATACGAGTGACTATTATGATATTGTCAATGCGGAGAGACAAAAGTGGCTATGTCAGGAATGATATGCGATGACTTGAGAGCATAATGTTGATGATATTCATGTTATGGTGTGATTTTCCTTATGAATGTCATGCACCTTAAGTGACTTGTTGTGCTGTTCCAATGAGCTACTCGATGTCTTTGATATTACTTGTTGACTTGGACTGTAATATTCCTTATGAATGTCATGCACCACCAGCTTTGAATTATGAAACTTGACTTTTTATTAATCTTGCATATGTATTCTTGTATTATCAGCTTCCACTGTGATATTGAGTATGTAATCATGTCGGGCGGATTGTTATATTGAGCATGTGACGACACCGGGTGGATTGTGATAGTAAGCATGTGACTATGTTGGACAATTTGAAATATTGGCACGTGAGTTGTCCGTGCGGTTGTGATTAATAATGTGGGCACGAGGTGCCATGAGTATAAGATTCGTGATTTGGGACTCATGACTTGTAATTTTGAGAGACCCTAGTTCTCCCTCCGTGAACTAGTCGTGACGGCACCTAGTCTCTATGACTAGGTTAGCCTAACATTTGCAGATAAAGGAACAAAACATGAAACAAACAACTGAAAGTAAATTTTAGACAAGGAAATGCGATGCCGCTTGGCATATACAATAACCACTCTCAAACTGAACATAAACGCTCCCAAAACCCGAAATATCATGAGTCACAAGCTACAAAAGTAAATAATGCTCCTGAACTCTAGAAAATACCAATGAAGAAATACAAGAAAAAGTCTTTAATCTTAAGGAAGAGTAGATAAGGACTCCTAGGTCTGCGGACGCGGAAAATATACCTCGAAGTCTTTACATACGTCTCGCCTCACTGGAAATGTTGCTGGAAAGAGGTGCCTGTATCCGCATACGAAAAATATGTACAGGAAAAGGCATGAGTACACTATAACGGTACCCACTAAGTATTAGGCTTAACGTCGGTCGAGTAGTGACGAGGTCAGGTCAGGGTCCTACTGGTATAATATAAAATAAAATAATATAGTATGAAATATCGCAGTAAAGATAAATACTAACATTTAACGAGAATGAAATCACAGAAAAACAACAACTAAGCACATAGAGATACCAACAGGGGATCTCCCGGGATAGCGTCTCGCAGTCCTAAATGTAAATGTGCAGGGGGATCTCCCGGAATACCGTTCCGTAGTCCCAAAGTAAATATCTAGTATTGAGGGATCTCTCTTGGATACCGTCCTGTAGTCTCAAATATAAACGTGCAGGGGGATCTCCCGAAATACCGTTTTGTAGTCCCAAAGTAAATATGCAACTCAATCAACATAAAAAACAATTTCAGCAAGGAATTTCACTGTTTAGACTAAGTTCATATCAAAGAAGACAGATAATTTTCACTAAACAAGCTGCATAGAGTTCAGATAGACAGTCAATGCAGTTAAGACAGTTAAGGCACGTAGGCATGCTTTCCTAAGCTAGACAGGATAGTTACATATACTAGTGTTGCTCAATGAAAGAAAAAACAGATATTTCCTTAATGAAAATGGGTTTTTTCAACAAATAGCCCATGTACGCACTTGTCACCTCACGTACACAGCGCTCATAACAAACAGCACCAAATCCTGATGGGAGTTCCCCAACACAAGGTTAGGCAAGCCATTTACCTCGAACCAAGCTCAAATCAATCCGAAATCACACTCTTGCCAAAAGTATCCAGCTTCGAGTGGCCCAAATCTAATCAAACCAATAACATAATGTAAATATAACTACAAGAAACTAATTTATCTATTGAAATCAAAGCTAAGCAAAGAAAATAGAAAAATGCCCAAGATCCTCCCTGGGCCAATGTCTTGGAATCGGGTAAAAGTCATAAATTATGAACATCTATTCACTCACGAGTTTAATCGTACCAAAATTATCCCAATTCGATGTCAAAATCCTATTCAAAACTCAAAAATTTGATTGGGAACTTTTCCCCCATTTTCCCAACTTTTCACTCAAAATCATTGATTAAGTGAAGAAAAGAACTATGGATTAATGAAATATGATCAAAATAGGATTAGGAATCGTTACCCAATGATTTCCTTTGAAAATCTCTCAAAAATCGCCTTCCTCCGAGCTCAAAATCGAATTTTTTGGAATGAACACCAAACCCTCGAATTTTCTATTTTTCTGCTAGACAAACCGCACCTGTGGACCCATCTTTCTACCTGCAGCTCCCTACCTGCGAAAAATCCATCGAAGGTGCGGAAATTACTTAAGTGGGCCGGGATCGCGTGTGCGAGCGCTGGACCGCACCTGCGACCCTCTCCTGTAGTCCCATAACTGCTTCTGCGCTTCGCTTATGCAGGCACCTCTCCGCACCTGCGGACCCAGCTAGGCAGACCCATTTCTACTTCTGTGGCCCAAAATACGCTGGTGCAAAAACACCATATGCAGCACACTTCAGCCATTTTCATAAGCCTCAAACCAATCTGTTAAGCTCTCGAAACTTACCTAAGGCCCCCGGGACCTCAACCAAACATACCAACCAATCCTAAAATATCATACGAACTTAGTTAGGCCCTCAAATCATATTAAACAATGCAAAAATAACAAATCACCCTCCAATCCAAACTTAGTGAACTTGAAACTTTAAAATTCTACAACCGATGCCGCCAACCAAACCATGTTCGATTGACACCAAATTTTGCACACAAGTCATATTCAACACTATGCACCTACTCGAACTTCCAGAATTGGATTTTGACCCCGATATCAAAAATTCACTACCAGCCCTAAACTCTAAAAATTCAACTTTCATCATTTCAAGCTTAAATGAGCTACGGACCTCCAAAACACAATTCGAACACGCGCTTAAGCCAAAAATCACCCAATAGAGCTAACGAAATCGACGGAACTCCATTTCGGATCCATCTTCACATTGTTCTGACCACGGTAAAAAATCTAAGACATAAGATCTCATTCATGGACTAAGTGTCCCAAAATACTCCGAAACTCAAAACGAATCATCTTGGCAAAACACAATAGGAGAAAAGAGATAACAGGGAAGCAGTTAATTGGGGATAAGAGCGTTAATTCTCAAAATGATCCGTCGGGTCGTTACATCCTCCCCCTCTTAAAATATTCGTTCATCCTCAAATGAGCATAGAGACATACCTGAAGTGGTGAAAAGGTGAGGATAACGGCTACGGATATCCTGCTCAATCTCCCAAGTCGCATCCTCGACCGACTGACCCCACCGTTGAACCTTCACAGATGAAATGCTCTTTGACCTCAACTTTCGAACCTATATGTCCAGTATATCCACTGGCTCCTCAATATAAGATAGATCATTGTCCAACTAGACTGAGCTAAAATCTAACACGTGAGACGGGTCACCGTGATACCTCCGGAGTATCGAAACATGAAATACCTGATGAACTCCTACTAGGTTGGGAGGTGAGGCAAGCTCATAAATAACCTTCCCATTACACCGCAATACCTCAAAGGGACCAATAAATCTTGGGCTAAACTTGCCCCTCTTTTCGAATCTCATAATGCCCTTCATAGATTAAACCCGAAGCAAGACCCGCTCTCCAACCATAAATGAAACATCGCGAACCTTCCGATCCGCATAACTCTTCTGTCTAGACTGGGTTGTGCAAAATCTATCATGAATCACCTTAACCTTCTCCAAAGAATCTTGAACCAAGTCTGTGCCCAATAATCTACCTCGCCCGGCTCAAACCAACCCACTGGGGACCGAAACCGCCTAACATACAAAGCCTTATATGGTGATATCGGAATGTTGGATTGATAACTGTTATTGTAGGCAAACTCTATAAGTGACAAGAACTGATCCCAAGAACCTCCAAAATCCATCACATACGTACGAAGCATATAATCAAGAATCTGAATAACATGATGTAAACTGCGTTCCCCATTCAGAGATGATAGATACCAGCACGCCATAAAGTCTGACAATCTCACGGATATAAACTCGAGTCAGCTGCTCAGAAGAATAGGTAGTCATCACAAGAAGGAAATGAGCTAACTTGGTCATCCTATCTACAATTACCCATACCACATCAAACTTTCGCTGAGTCCATGGGACTCTAACAATGAAATCTATAGTGATCTGCTCCAATTTCCCCTCCGAAATCTCCAACTTCTGAAGCAATCCACCTGACTGCCGATGCTCATACTTCACCTGCAGGTAGTTTAGGCATCGAACAACATATTCCACTATGTCCTTCTTCATTCTACGCCACCAATAATGCTGCCTCAAGTCCTGATACATCTTCGCGATACCCGGATGAATAGAGTACCATGAGCTGTGAGCCTCCTGAAGAATCAACTCATACAAACCATCAACATTAAGCACACATAGCCTACCCTGCATCCTCAATGCGCCATCATGCCTAATAGTGACCTTTTTAACATCACTGTGTTGGACCATGTCCTTCAGGATAAGCAGAGGGCATCATAATACTAATGCTTCCTGATACGATCATAAATGGAATATCAAGAGACCACACAATCCAACACTCGACTCATGTTAGAAATATCCAATCTCAAAAACTGGCTGGCTAGCGCTTGAACATCCAAAGCCATGGGCCTCTCTGATACAGGTAAATTAGCTAAACTCCCCAAACTCTCTACCCGGACGACTCAAAGCATCGGCCACCACATTGGACTTCCCAGTGGTACAAAATAGTGATATCATAATCCTTAAGAAGCTCTAACCACCACCTCTAATGCAAATTAAGATTCTTCTACTTGAACAGATGCTGCAAACTCCGGTGATCAGTATAGATCTTACAAGGAACACCATACAAATAGTGCCTCCAAATCTTCAAAGCATGAACAATAGCAGCTAACTCAAGCTCCTGGACAGGATAGTTCTTTTCATGAACCTTCAGCTATCTGGACGCATAGGCAATCACCTTGCGGTCCTGCACCGCGTCGAGGCCAACTCGCAACGTATCATAATAGATTGTATAAGACCTCAAATTTTAGGTAATATAAATACTGGGGCCGTAGTCAAAGCTGTCTTGAGCTTTTGAAAGTCTCCTCACACTCCTGCGTCCATCTGAATGGAGCACCGTTCTGGGTCAGCCTGGTTATAGGTGCTGCAATAGATGAGAATCCCTCAACAAATTGATAACTGAGAAAACTCCGGATCTATGTAGCTGAGGATGGCCAAGGCCAACTCTGCACTGCTTCCACTTTCTTCGGATCCACCTTGATCCCTTCACTAGATACCACATGACCCAAGAATGCAAAAGAATCTAACTAGAACTCACATTTTGAGAACTTTGCATATAATTTCTTTTCTCTCAAGGTCTGAAGCATTGGCCTCGGGTGTTGATCATGATCTTCCCAACTCCGGCAGTACACCAGAATATCATCAATGAAGACAATGACGAACGAGTCAAGATATGGCCGGAATACATTATACATCAAATACATAAATGTAACTGGGGCGTTGGTCATCCCAAATGACATAACAAGGAACTCGTAATGACCATACCGACTCCTAAAAGCTATCTTCGGGATATCTGGCTCCCGAGTCTTTAACTGATGATAACCTGAATGCAAATCAATATTGGAAAACACTCGAGCACCCTATAACTGATCGTATAGGTCATCAATACGAGGCAAAGGATGTCGGTTCTTCACTCTAACTTTGTTCAACTGGCGATAAAAAATGCACATATGCATAAAACCATCCTTTTTCTTCACAAACAAGACAGGATCACCCCAAGGTTACATACTGGGCCGAATAAAGCCCTTAAAAAAATTCATGTAACTGTTCCTTCAACACCTTCAACTCAGGAGGGGCCATACGATAAGGAGGAATAGAAATGGGTTGACTGCCCGGCAACAAATCAATGCCAAAATCAATCTCTATCCGGCGACATGCCTAGAAGATCAACTGGAAACATATCAGGGAAATCCTTCTCTACTGGGACTGAATCAATTATAGGGGTATCAATACTGATATCTCTCACATAAGCTAGATACGCGTCACACCCCTTCTCCACCATTCGCTGAGCTTTAAGCAATGAAATAACTATACTAGAAGTGTAATCTAAGGTACCCCTCCACTTTATTCGCGGTAAACCTAGCATAGCCAGCGACACAGTCTTGGCATGAAAATCAAGAATATCATAATGGGGTGACAACTAGTCCATGCCCAAGATAACATCAAAATCTACCATGCTGAGAAATAATAAATTGGCTCTAGTCTCAAAACCACTACGAGCAATCAAACACAACCGATAAATGCGGTCCATAACAATAGAATCTCCCATAGGAGTAGATATATAAATAGGGGAACTCAATTAATCCTGAGATACGCCCAAATACAAGGCAAAATAAGAGGACACATAGGAATAAGTGGATCCTAGATCAATAAAACCGATAAATCTCTATGATAAACCAGAACAATACCTGTAATGATAGAATTGGAAGCAACAACCTCTGTACAAGCAGGAAGGGCACAATATCTGGCATGTCCTCCCCCTCTAGGGTGACCTGTACTGCCCCGACCTCCACCTCTAGCTGTCTGAGCAGGTAGGGTGGCAGCTGATGCTATAATCATAGCCTGGGAACTCTGTGGAGCACGATGTGGCTACGAAGTCTGTGGAGGTGCACCCCTCCTAAGACTGGGACGATCCCTTATCACATGACGTATGTCGCTACACTCAAAAGAAGCTCTAGAAGACATGGCAGTTGTGACTGGCTCAGGCCAGGTTTGATGGACTGACCACTTAAAGCACCCCGTGCAGGAGGCACACTAAATACTTTTAATATTTTTTTCCTAATTGATAATATAGCCAATTTATTTAATATAATATCGATCTTAAATAAACTTTTATTAATTTCTCTTTCAAAAACATTTTTCCATTGACTAAATGTCTTCATTTTTATGTGAAAAAGGAATCAAATCTTTTTATTTTATTCAGCATATAAATTAGATAGTATTATTTTTCGTAGTACTAATGTTACAAAATAAGTCCAAAAATCAATATGGAGATAATTAGCTCAAAGTGTGTACTAGCTCAAAGTATGTACAGATGCATCAATATGGCTCAGGCCAGGTTTGATGGACGACCACTTAAAGCACCCCGTGCAGGAGACAGTTTAGGCATCGAGCAACATATTCCACTATGTCCTTCATCATTCTACGCCACCAATAATGCTGCCTCAAGTCCTGATACATCTTCGCGGTACCCGGATGAATAGAGTACCGCGAGCTGTGAGCCTCCTAAAGAATCAACTCATACAAACCATCAACATTAGGCACACATAGCCTACCCTGCATCCTCAATGCGCCATCACGCCCAATAGTGACCTTTTTAACATCACTGTGCTGGACCATGTCCTTCAGGATAAGCAGAGGGCGTCATAATACTGATGCTTCTTGATATGATCATAAATGGAAGATCGAGAGACCACACAATCCAACACTCGACTCATGTCACAAATATCCAATCTCAAAAACTGGCTGGCTAAGGCTTGAACATCCAAAGCCATGGGCCTCTCTGATACAGGTAAATTAGCTAAACTCCCCAAACTCTCTGCCCGGACGACTCAAAGCATCGGCCACCACATTGGCCTTCCCCGGGTGGTACAAAATAGTGATATCATAATCCTTAAGCAGCTCTAACCACCACCTCTGATGCAAATTAAGATCCTTCTACTTTAACAGATGCTGCAAACTCCGGTGATCAGTATAGATCTTACAAGGAACACCATACAAATAGTGCCTCCAAATCTTTAAGGCATGAACAATAGCAGCTAACTCAATCTCGTGGACAGGATAGTTCTTTTCATGAACCTTCAGCTATCTGGACACGTAGGCAATCACCTTGCGGTCCTGCATCGCATCGAGGCCAACTCACAACATATCACAATAGACTGTATAAGACCTCAAATTTTAGGTAATATCAATATTGGGGCCGTAGTCAAAGCTGTCTTGAGCTTTTGAAAGTCTCCTCACACTCTTACGTCCATCTGAATGGAGCACCATTCTGGGTCAGCCTGGTTATAGCTGCGGCAATAGATGAGAATCCCTCAACAAATTGATGGTAACAACCCGCCAAACTGAGAAAACTCCGGATCTATGTAGTTGAGGATGGTCAGGGCTAACTCTGCACTGCTTCCACTTTCTTCGGATCCACCTTGATCCCTTCACTAGATACCACATAACCCAAGAATGCAAAAGAATCTAACTAGAACTCACATTTTGAGAACTTTGCATATAATTTCTTTTCTCTCAAGGTCTGATGCACTGGCCTCAGGTGTTGATCATGATCTTCCCGACTCCGGCAGTACCACAGAATATCATCAATAAAGACAATGACGAACGAGTCAAGATATGGCTGGAATACATTATACATCAAATACATAAATGCAACTGGGGCGTTGGTCATCCCAAATGACATAACAAGGAACTCGTAATGACCATACCGAGTCCTAAAAGCTATCTTCGGGATATCTGGCTCCCGAGTCTTTAACTGATGATAACCTGAATGCAAATCAATCTTGGAAAACACTCGAGCACCCTATAACTGATCGTATAGGTCATCAATATAATGCAAAGGATGCCGGTTCTTCACTCTAACTTTGTTCAACTAGCGATAAAAAATGCACATATGCATAAAACCATCATTTTTCTTCACAAACAAGATAGGAGCACACAAAGGTGATATACTGGGCCGAATAAAGCCCTTATCAAGAAATTCATGTATCTGTTCCTTCAACACCTTCAACTCAGGAGGGGTCATACGATAAGGAGGAATAGAGATGGGTTGAGTGCCCGGTAACAAATCAATGCCAAAATCAATCTCTATCAGGCGACATGCCTAGAAGATCAACTGGAAACACATCAGGGAAATCCTTCACTGCTGGGACTGAATCAACTGTAGGGGTATCAATACTGATATCACATAAGCTAGATATGTGTCACACCCCTTCTCCACCATTCGCTGAGCTTTAAGGAATGAAATAACTCTACTAGAAGTGTAATCTAAGGTACCCCTCCACTTTATTCACGGTAAACCTAGCATAGCCAGCGACACAGTCTTGGCATGACAATCAAGAATAGCATAATGGGGTGACATCTAGTCCATGCCCAAGATAACATCAAAATCTACCATGCTGAGCAATAATAAATCGGCTCTAGTCTCAAAACCACTACGAGCAATCAAACACAACCAATAAATGAGGCCCACAACAAGAGAATCTCCCATAAGAGTAGATATATAAATAGGGGAACTCAATTAATCCTGAGATACGCCCAAATATAAGGCAAAACAAGAGGACACATAGGAATAAGTGGATCCTAGATCAATAAAACTGGTAAATCTCTATGACAAACCAGAACAATACCTGTAATGATAAAATCGGAAGCAACAACCTCTGTACAAGCAGGAAGGGCATAATATCTGGCATGGCCTCCCCCTCTAGGGTGAACTCTATTGCCTCGACCTCCACCTCTAACTGGCTGAGCAGGTGGGGTGGCAGCTGATGCTATAATCATAGCCTGGGAACTCTGTGGAGCACGATATGGCTAAGAAGTCTATGGAGGTGCACCCCTCCTAAGACTGGGACGATCCCTCATCACATGGCGTATGTAGCTACACTCAAAAGAAGCTCTAGAAGACATGGCGGTTATGACTGGCTCAGGCCATGTTTGATGGACTGACCACTTAAAGCACCCCGTGCAGGAGGCACACTAAATACTGGAGGTGCATAATAAGGCTCCTGAGGTCTAGGAGGAGCTAGAATACCACTGGCTGTTGAAAGAGCTGAATGAACGGGGAAACTCACAAAACCCCTACCATGACGAACTGCAGTTGGGGCACGAATACCAGAATAATGGCTCGACTCTTGAGCATACTGAATCCTATGAGGAGTTCCCCCACACAAGGTTATGTAATCCACTTACCTCAAACCAAGCTCAAATCAATCCGAAATCACGCTCTTGCCATGAGTATCTAACTCCGAGTGGTCCAAATCTAACCAAATCAATTACATAACGTAAATAAAACTACAAGCAACTAATTTAGCTATTGAAATCAAAGTTAAGGCAAGAAAATAGAAAAACACCCAACAATCCTCACTAGGCCCGCATCTTGGAATCGGATAAAAGTCACAAATTATGAACATCCATTTACTCATGAATTCACTTGTACTAAAATTATTCAAATCCGATGTCAAAACCCCACTCAAAACTCAAAAATTCGATTGGGAAACTTTTTCCCCATTTTCCCAACTTTCTCACTCAAAATCCTTGATTAAATGAAGAAAAAACTATGGATTAATGAAATATGTTCAAACTAGGATTAGGAATAGTTACCTAATGATTTCCTCTGAAAAACTCTTGAAAAATTGCCTTCCTCCGAGCTCAAAATCGAATTTTATGGAATGAACATCAAACTCTCGAATTTTCTTTTTTTTTTCTGCTAGACAAACTGCACCTGCGGACCCATCTTCAGACCTGCAGCGCCCCACCTGCGAAAAATCCAACAAAGGTGTGGAAATCACTTAAGTGGGCTGGGACCGCATCTGCGAGCACTAGGCCGCACCTGCGACCTGGTCCTGCGGTCCCATAACTGGTTTTGTGCTTCGCTTATGCGGGCTCCTCTTTGCACCTGCAAAACTAGTTGGGCAGGCCCATTTCCACTTCTGTAGCTCACACCTACGGTCGAAAATGCGCAGATGCGAAAAGACCAGATGCAGCACATTTCAGCCATTTGCATAAGCCTCAAGGCCCCCGGAACCTCAACCAAACATACTAACCAATCCTAAAACATCATACAAACTTAGTTGAGCCCTCAAATCATATCAAATAATGCTAAAAACACAAATCACCCTCCAATCCAAACTTAATAAACTTGAAACTTTAAAATTCTACAACCGATATCGAAACCAATCAAACTACATCCGATTGACTCCAAATTTTTCACACAATTCATATTCAACACTAGGGACCTACTCCAACTTCCGAAATTAGATTTTAACCCCGATATCAAAAATTCCACTTCCAGCCCGAAACTCTAAAAATTCAACTTTCGCCATTTCAAGACTAAATGAGCTACGGATCTCCTAAACACAATCCGAATATGCCCCTAAGTCCAAAATCTTCCAACGGAGCTAACGGAATTGACAGAGCTCCATTCCAGGGCAGTCTTCACACTGTTCTGACCAAGGTCCAAATTCCAAGACTCAAACTCTCATTCAGGGACTAAGTGTCCCAAACACTCAAAAAATCAAAACGAATCATCCCGGCAAGTCACAATAGCAGAAAAAAGATAACGGTGAAGCAGTTAATAGGGGATCAGGGCGTTAATTCTCAAAACGACCGGTCGGGTCGTTATATTATTCGGTTGTCATTTGTTAACCTAATTTGGTTTCACTGGTATCTTAACGCTCTGATTACTTTACTGTTTTATCACATGTTTATTCCTTGTTACCATTTACTGATTGTTGCTTCCATTATTAGATTTATACATATATACTGCGCAGATTAGTATGACAAGTAAGTGTCTTGACTTGTACCTCTTCACTACTGCACCAAGTTAGTCTTGATACTTATTGGGTACCGACAGTGGTGTACTCATACTATACTTTCGCATATTTTTGTGCAGATCCAGGTATTAAAGATATCAGACTCAGACAAAGTTAGCTTCTTGATTGCGAGGATTCAAGGTAGAGCTGCTTGGTCGTCACAATCCCTTGGTGTCCTTTTTCTTTTGATTAAACATTTACTTCGTTATCCAAACAGTATTGTATTTTATTTTTGAGATAATTCTATGTATTCCTATAGAGGTCGTGACTCTGTGCTACCTAGTCCAGAGGAGGATTGTTGTGATTATTGTTGCGTAAGCTTGTGTCATATTTATTTCGGTATTTACATTAAACTTTGTTTTAAAATATCATATTTAAATGATTTAACTATTGTAAGTAATCATCTTACCTAGTCTGAGAGACTAGGTGTCATCACGACACCTGAGACGAAATTTTGGATCGTGACAAAGTCTTTAGTAAGAACATATTTGTTTATTTTACCCAAAGGAGTAATAGTGCCATTGCGTTTGTAAGTTTCTTCGGTATTTTAGTTGTTTAATTTTATAGAGAAGCTAGTTTAATAAATAACTGAGCTATGAATCTTTTACTTTCCTTGTTGTTTTAACATAATTTAGATGAAGAAAAGTCCATTTTAGAGTGACTTAAGACACTAATACTTTTGTTCAAAGGAAGATTGGGTCATGGAACTTTTTGAATTCTAAAATTTTGAAAATTCGGGCTTTAGGAGTTATTGGGTCATGAGGTGTTTGTTCTAAACTTATTGGATGCCTTAAATTTTTTGGTAGAATAGTTTAAGTAGTGTGGCCTATGTAAAATTAGTTTAAAGCTAGCTCATTTTTCATAATAGATCAAAGCTTCTCATTTCTTAATAATCTTCGCTTGAGTTACATGTTATTATTCATCAAATTAATTTCAAGATATAGAATGTTGGTAATTTATTAAGTTTTAAATACTTGTAAGGTTGATTAAATTGTGAATAGTTGTTTAAATGATATACTTCCTCTACAATTTCATATCCATAATCTATGGACCTTACAATTATCTCAAAATGTGAAAACTTATGTGTTTATACCTGAACCTTGGATTGATATCTATATACATATATATATATATATATATAAAGATGGGAATAGAAAAGCTGATGTGGCACACTTCTTTGGCTTGAAAATTCATTTATCTGTTTCCACAATTGTTGGGATTTTTCTCCTATTTTAACCATAACCTCAATAATTAACTAACAAAAATGAAATTGTTTCATTGAAAAGGCACTGCCTCATTTATTAAATAAGTCTCAGTTTCTTCTTTAAATTTAATAGTAATGGAGAAGACGTTAAGTGTACCTCCTGCTTTTGCACGTTTTGTCCCTTTTTTCTTCCTTTCTTACGCTAAAGTCGATCCATTCTTTTCGTTTTGCAGAATAATACATCATCATAAATGTGATTACCGGTTACTAATTTCATTCATACCATTTAATTCATTCTTATGGTTCAAGAATGTGATTACCCTTTATATATCTTGAGTATTTTGTATTCCATGGGCTTTGTTTGCCAATCAAGAAACTGAAAGTAGATTATTCAAAGATCCATGAAGCACGTTATTAGTGAAGAGTAGAGTTCTCTTATATTTCGATTCTCCCACTATAATTTCACAAGGGAGATATAGAGAAATACAACAGTTACGATCCAATCTCCATATTGCTTTTTTTTTTCCTTTTACTTCGGTAGAAAAATTTTCTATTACTTCTTTCTCTTTGTTCATTCACACTAATATGACAGATAGGTGGCAAGTTTTGGAGAGAGACAAACTCAATATTTTTTTTAATGTCAATCCCTTTGTAACTTCTTTTTCGGTTGTTTGTCTCTTATTGTAATTTCTCTCCACTTTTTGAAGATGAAGTGTGTGTTTATTGTATTTATAGGAGACACTTAGGTTCCAAAAGAAAGAAGAAGAAGAAGAAGAAGAAGATTTAAAAAGTAAAAGAAATGAAAAAAATAACACGTGAAATTACATGGAGATTCATAAAAAATTTATGAATTTGGGGTCGTTTTATTAGCTTCTCTAGGGAAATGGTTAAAAAAAACACTACAGACAATTAGTTATACTTATTATGTAAATCAAAATAAGAATGGCTACATATTCTTAACCTATCTCTGTTCAAAAGAAATTTGTATAAGTTCTCGATCTTGATATTATGCTACCATGGGAGCGAAGATCATAAATTTAATACCTCTCTAAGACCAAATAGTTATAGCAGATTAGGATAGAACAGAGTCGTAATACAAAAGTCAATAATTACGTATCTCCTTCCTTTTTCATGAGTTGATCGTATCTATGTAAAAATTGCACGGGCCGCCCTGTTTGGGCGCCCCTTTTTAACCTGTAGCCGCTTTGTCTTTTTGTTTGCATCCGTACCCACTTTTTAAAAAACTTCAGCTTCCCTTTATAACTGAGAAACTTCAGGTCTAGAACTCAAGTTTCCGGGTTACTAAACAAAAACTTCAGCTCTAGAGCTAAAGTTTTTATTTTATAACTAGAGCTGAAGTTTTTATTTTATAACTCGCAAACTTTAGCTCTAGAGCTGAAGTTTCCGTGTTACTAAACAAAAACTTCAGCTCTAGAGCTGAAGTTTTTATTTTATAACCTGAAAACTTCAGCTCTAGAGCTGAAGTTTCCCGGTTACAAAACAAAAACTTATAAAATAAAACTTCAGCTCTAGAGCTGAAGTTTTCATTTTATAACTGGCAAACTTCAGCTCTAGACCTGAAGTTCGCGAGTTACAAAACAAAAACTTTAGCTCTAGAACTGAACTTCAGGCCCGGCTACTAAAATGCTGAAGTTTTGTGTAATTGTCTTTGCTACTTCAGACTCGTGTGCTGAATTTATGTGAAAAAGCGGGCACGCTTGCAATTTTTTTTACAAAGCGGACACATGTTAAAATGTGACACAAAAAGCGAGTATAGATGCAAATGACCCCGTATCTATTTAATCGACTTTTGTAATTCCATTATCTTTGTTATTTTTGGGAGTAACTTATAGAGGGAGGGGGAAAAAGGAAAAAGGAAAAGGTTAAAATAAAAAGCAGTTACAAAGTAGCGGTCGGAAAGACGGACAAAAAAAATATCACAAAGGACAAAGAGGGAGTCGGTAAAAGGGTTATTTATTGAGAGGGAGATTAATGAGTAGAAAAAAAGTTATAAAAAATAAGAACAATGAAAGAAAAACAATGTGAAAAAGGAAATGGTAGAAAAACTTATTTCTCTTTTCCCCTATTATTGGTTTCTTTACTTTTCCTCTCATTTCTTTTACTTGAATAAAAGAAAAGACCATTAAAAAAATTCACTATCTAACGATAGCAACCAAAAAAAAGGTTTTTAGATACATATATTTGAAATATATTAGATTAAGGCATATAAACCTCTCCCACACATAGAGTATACAAAAACATATCATTCATTTAAGCTCTAATTCTATACAGTATTCGTATAGTGATCTTCTCAATATTTAGATTTAATTTTCTTATTCATATGGTTGAAATTTTTATCTCATAGTGTTTTCTTATACCCGCGCAAAGGGTGGCAAATTCCCTAGTTTAATTCCCGCGTCTCGATACCTTTAAATTTAAAATAATAATAGTTTAACCATGTATACATTAGGTACCTTGGTTTAACATCCCACTTCAAAGAAGCAATTTATGTGTATACCGCATATAGGTCAAAATAATTAATAAAATACTATAATAAATTAGGCAATAATAGGTATATCACAACTAATAAAATACAAGCATAACCAAGAATTGATTTAAACCTTACATTAGTCAATAAAAGTGATTGTGCTAGAACCATGGGACTCGAAGGGTGATTTACACCTTCTCCTTGGTCAACAGAATTTCTTACTCAGTCTTCTATTTTCGTAGACCATAAATTAGGGTCAAACCTTGCATTTGACGAGAGATTCAAATAAAATGTGACTTGGAACACCAAAACTTAAATCCAAGTGACTACTCAAAGCGTCGCATTAATTAAAAAAATTCTTCTAACTCAACCTCGTAATAAAATTATGTGGAGAAAAAGAGGTATGACAGTTTTCTTTTGAAGAAGAATCAACAAAATAGTTACCATTATAAAAACAAATCCAAATAAAGCATAAAGGAATAACTGATTAGAATAAATTAATATAATTTATTGGAAATGCTAAATTTATGTAAAAAATTTCTTCAACAAATTACTCAGAAGGTGTTAACTACTTCAAATGAACGTATATAAATTTTCCAAATATTAGACCTTTCTAACGATTTATTATATAATTGACTTTAAAGTCCTAAATTTTAGGTATATAATTCAAATAAAGAGAAATTTATTAATCAAAATTTTAGCAAATTTTCAAATGCTAAATATTAGCAGGATAATTAAAATGCAATTTGTCCAATATAATTTTTTTAGAAGGTAAAAAAAGCAACTGACATTTTACTATAAGGTTTCGTACTTTTAATATTGTACTAATCTAAGAATACACGCGTTACGCGTGAACCTCGACTCAGGGAAGCAAATTTTTTAAAAGATCACATAATATTATTTCAAAATTTATATTTGAATTATAAAATAAAAGTTAACGAGAAAATTATAAAATTATAAAACTGATAATTGTTGCTTCTATTTGGTTAATTATGAAAATAATTGCTACTAAGAATTATATAGCAAATAAGAGCATAATATTATTCATAATGTAAGTGTCACGACCCAATTCCCAGACCCGGTCGTGATGACGCCTCTCGTGAAGACAAGACCAGCCAACAAAACGACAATACCTCATTTAACAGTTAATGAATATAAATGAATGAATAATACGACTTAATGACAATACTAACTGATATTTACCACCCAACACAACCCGACCGGGGTGTCACAAGTCACGAGCATCTAGAAGGATTATTAATACAACTACAAGGTCTGTAATGCATAGAAATGAATCTGGAAATCAAGAGGAAGAAACTAGGTGCCGCGAACGCTGGCAGTCACCTTGCTCAGCTTCAATAATCATACCTACAATCAGCTAGTAACCCGCTACCGGATGAACAATACCTGCAACTGCACGCGAGGTGCAGGGAGTAAAGTGAGTACTTCCAACTCAGTGGCAATAAGAGTAAATAATAACTGAGCGGTAAGAAATCACTTAAGAACACTCCATAATGCTATATGGGACAGTACAACCTTTTTAGGAAAACAGTAAAACCTTAAAAATCCTTTAGAAACATCTAGCTCAGTTTAAAATCTCTTTGAAAATATTCTTTTTCCAACAGTAAGCATATGAATGTGATATCAGGTAATGCAAGTCCGCACACAAGTCAGTCCCTCGGGCACAGCACTCTATTTACAAATAACACCAGGGTATCTGGTACACAGTGCAAGAAATGGCATGGATGCCAATGATATGAGAGTGCTGAATGTCATGCCACGTAGTACACACAGGAATCAATGCTTGAATGCAATGCAATGCACATGACAGCTGCGGCACGTAGCCCGATCCATTTGGGTACCCGCGCTCACTGTGGGGGTTCAGACTCGGAGGGGCTCCTACAGCACAAGCGCAATATCAATATCACACCGCTGCGGTGCGCAACCCGATCCATCCTCAATCCAGAAATGCACACATAACACTGCTGCGATGCGCAGCCCGATCCATGCTCAGTCCAGAAATGCACATAAGCCACTTGGGCAATAGTAAAATAGCAGTTCTCAACTCAAAACATCAGTAAAATATCATTTAAGTTTCAAATTTTAAAAAGATGGCTGTGTTTGCAAAACCGTATTTAGAACCTTGGACTGAGATCAAATAATATGTAACGTAATGCAAAAATAGTGATATCAATCACTGAAGGATTCAAATAATCGGCACAAAGCCCAAAACAGGGCAATCAACCCAAATCATGATAGCATCAAGTAGTTTTCAGTCAATCACACAGTAAAATCAACAACCGGGACGGACCAAGTCACAATCTCCAACGGTGCTCTACCCCACGCTTATACCTGGCATGCAAGTCACCACAATACAGCACTATGATGTGCAAATCTGGGGTTTCAACCCTCAGGATATCATTTACAAGTATTACTCACCTCGAACCGGTGAAATCTCTAGCTCACGACGCCTTTACCCCTTAATTCGGTCTCCACGTGCGTCGAATCTAACCAAAATCAGAGCGAATGCATTACAATACGCTAAGGGAACAATATCCAATAAAAAACAATCAAAAAATATCAAGAATCTCGAAACTAACAAAACCCGAGCCCCATGCCCGCTTCTCAAAAAATTACAAAACTCACATTACCAGATTCCTCGTCTCACCACGAGTCCATACATACCAAGAACTCCCAAATCCGAGCTCAAATGACCTATCAAATCCCAATTTGAAATATCAAAAACTCAAGCCCTAATTCATCAACCTTAGGCTTAATTTCCATGAATTTCTAGACCAATTTCATAACATAATCATATTTTAAGACCAAGATTATTACCTCAAGTCGATTCCTCTTGAATCCCTCTGAAATTCCCGTCCAAAAGATCCCAAGGACGTTCAAAAATGGAGGAAAAATGCACAACCCTCGCGGATGAAATATAATATAAAACCCTCCTGCCAACAGAGATTTTCGCTTCTGCGGTCGGATTACCGCACCTGCAGCTCCCGCTTTTGCAACCAAACGACCGCTTTTGCGGTCTAACTTAACTCACCAGGGACCGCTCATGCGGTCCAAAACCGCTCATGCGGTCACCGCTTATGCGGATTTCCTTCCGCACCTGCGGTCCACGCCAAGGCCTTCCAGACCGCACCTGCGACCCAAAATGCCACATCTGCGGAACCGCATATGCAGCCCCTTTTCCGCAGATGCAGAAATAACAGAACCTGCAACCCAAAAATCATGCAACAACTCCAAATTCTCCGTTTAACCACCCGAATTTACCCCGAGGCCCCTGGGACCTCAACCAAAAGCACAAACATGATTTATTACCTTATTCAAACTTGCTCGAATCATCAAAATACTATCGTTAACATCAAAATCATCAAATTTCACCAAATCAAAGCCTAAGTTCTTCAAGAACTTCCGAAATGCATTTTCGATCAAAAACTCAACCAAACGATGTCCGAATGACCTGAAAATTTGCACACGTATCCAAAATCACCTAACGAAACTACAACAACTCTCGAACGACCCTCGGATCAAATTCTCACCCATCAACCGGAATTCGCCAAAATACTAACTTCGCCAATTCAAGCCTAATTCTACACCGGGCCTCCAAAATCAATTCCGATCGAACTCCTAAGTCACAAATCACTTCCCGAAGCTAACCAAATCGTCGGAAATCACATCCGAGGCCTCTAACTCACAAGTCAACTTCCGGTTGACTTTTCCAACTTAAGCCTTCCTTAAGGAGACTAAGTGCCTCATTTCTTATCAAATTCAATCCCAATCAACTCTCACACACCACATACCGATGATGAAATATTAAGAAGAAATAAATGGGGAAAACGGGATAGTGACACATGAGACGACGGGCCGGGTCGTCACATCCTCCCCAACTTAAACAAACGCTCGTCCTCGAGCGTACCCAAAGTTGTCCTAGAAGCCAACCAATAGCTAAATGACCTTACCAAGCATATACCCGGGGTGATCCCTCGTCACCCTATCTTACATAGGTCCGATAATACAACTCCGCTGATATTTCACAGTCCATCTAGGCCATAAACCGTAGAACCACATTGCACTTTCCGAAATCATACTCAAAATCAGAACCTCACGTCAATATTCAGAATAAACTCGAACCAACTGTAATAACCATGCCTGCAACCTCAGGTGAACTCATGCAATATACCACACAATCCAACATTCGAAACGATAGTCACTATTCACCGCAGTTGTCCCCCAATACTCAATTACCGATAGGAACCTCTTATTAGCTAAAGTTTCACTCCAATACTTTCGTATCCTGCCAAACGATGATGAAACGCGCAGTAAACCATAACCATTTCTCAGACCAATCATCCATGAAGGCATTTCTTCCCTTTTGACTAATACCACAGCAGATTCCGAGCTGGACCTCGATATTATCCTTCCAAAAAGCTGTAATCAAATATGTTCGTGTTCATTAATGACTCCAACGATCACCTCAAATTAAACGCACCACTCTGGTGATATGACACCTCATCACAGGCCTAAGCCCCAATTTGCATAATCCACGCACCAATGGTGGGCGGTCTGAACATACTCAAATCATGACAAATGACTCCAACAAAAGAGTTGTAACTCAAACTCCTCAGTACCATCACAACACAAGGCTGAGACCCCGTCCCACATCATAGAAATAGAATACCTGAATCTTCCCCGAATGGTCTAATCTCCACGTAGCCTCGCTATAATGCGCGATCTTATCCAAACACTGTTACACATGAAGCACCTCAAGACGCTATGCTCAAAATAGACAGCCACGCACAGATTGGTGTCTGAAATCAAGCAATCCATCACACCCACGGTGAGGCAAGTAATATACACCATTCAACCCTGAAAGGACACAACCGATGCACCATTCGCCGAGCAACACCCAATGCGAACTTTCTTCAGAAACCAGGAAGCAAGACATACAAAGTAACATATGGAAAACTATTCTCAACATCACACTGTTACGGCGTGCAACCCGATCCAGATAACATACCCGTGGCGACGTGCCACCCGATCCACACAAATATCTAACATAGGGAGATGCACATCGAGCCAAATTTGCTCATTATAACAAAATACCGAACATCGGTCGTAAGCATACTGAGTGTATAATGATATCTACTTATAGCGTTGTAAGCTATAAAACTCAAACACAACTGAGGTCCTTCCCCCTCAACTTCCACTATGAATCTCGATAGCACCGCACTATACGTGCCTGCAGTCCGAAAATCATAATGCCTCACAGCACAGAAAAAGCAACCCATAGATCTCCCCAGATCACTAGCATGTTCAATAACGATTGAATCAACCTATCCTTCATCAATACACTTTGGGACTAACCAAGCCAACTCAAGCTAAACATGTATCCAATCAGCTTATCAACAAACTAGTTACCAAGAAGCCTGAAGTTGCTTCTTCCACTACTATAACTCATGCAGGAGCCGTACGATACGGTGCCCGGCACCAAATAATTACTGAAATCCACAGTCTCGCCCGGCGACATGCCCGACCACAAGGAACGCATCCGAAAAGTCCCTCAATACCGGAACTGAATCAATGGTAGAAACCACTATACTGCCATCCGTCACAAAGACCCAATTAAGGAAAGCAATCCTTCCCAGCCGTCCGCTGATCTTTGGAATACCAACCACTCTGCTATAACATAATCCGATGCACCTCGCCACGCAACTGGTGGCATTTCCGACATAACCCATAGCACAATGGTCTAGAATAACCCAACACTGAGACAATCAGTCTACACCCCAATATCATATCCAGAATCCAATATACCAAGCAAAGAAAGATCCACTCGGGCTTCCGAACCTCCAATAGCCGCTAACGGTACAAATACATACTATCCACAACCACTACATAGCCTGAACATGATAACCCCCAGTTTCCAGCTCCACATAGCACACAAATTACCATACCTGATCCCAAATTCTGCAGTATAAATACATATTACACCTCGAGTATCCAACCATTCCACAAAAGATATTCTGAAATTCCCCTGTGCCACCAAACAAACTCAGATATCAACAGTCGATCTATCAAGAAAATGCCGCAACACTACCGAAGTGCCATCAACTTAATCACATTGCCCTTTTTCTGAAACATATACCCTTGTCCAATCACTATGATTAGCAACATCGTTTCCTTAGTCATATGAGGATCATTCACTTTAATCCTCTGAAGATCGATTCTTAAATCACCTGCAGCTTCCCGTGCTGCTTAAGAATTTAATGACTTTCTATCCCGAACTGAATCGAACCTTACACACACAAATCTCAATCCTCCACAACATATCGCATATACCATGCCACACTAGGATAACGTGAAAATTTTTATCTCCCTTCCGCGTCGCTGACATCGACGCACTCAACTAGTCAAGAACTTTCATTGATCCTATTTAGAAGAAAACTCATTACACACTCCATGCTCCGCATACCCATTGGAAATATACTCATATTTAAACCACAGTAAAACCCAACAAGAACATCTCTGCCAACTCCATTTGTACAAGCTAAACTGCCAGGACTGAATCCTTCTATCTAAACCAAGCTGAGCAAGCCGTCAAAACCCAAGAGCATTGCTGCAAAATGCCTGTAAAAGCTCATTACCTCGAACACATACAAAGAATCAATCGTACCTTTACCATACCGATTCGGTCTATTATCAAGCTATTCCGTCTATCAAATTTCTTTTTTTTCATCATCCACTTGATATTTCTCCCTCGTTGTAGCATCACAGTGCCTCAATCCAGGCTCACCACACGAGACTCGAACATATGACCACACTGTCTAAGACCTATAGCCACTGAATACTCTCTCAACGTTCCCAGAAACACCACATTCCCAAAATACTCTACTACGAAGAACCTCCTGTGAATCTAAATCTGTTACCCCTTTTTTTTTATACTGATGCATAGAATCCCATAATTACATAAAAATACTACAAGTCTTGACATTTCTCGATGAATACACAGTCTCTGACTACATACACAACCTTGAGACACCTGATTATTACATGCCAAATCTTGGACACAATAAAACCATTCTCGGGAGTCATTCACTCTTACACAACTGTAAATTATCTGACTTAACGAACAGAACTACTCGTGCCTTATTAGCACTCTGACACCGCAGGATATGATCTCATTCCAATACAAACGAACATTTTCCTTCTCTATACACTGAGCATTGTTTATCAACAACAGCTCAAGACATCCTATTATTTCCTCACATCTACGATGCACCATATAACCTTTATCAAAATTTTTGCTTCACTCGTGCCATCCTCGGCTCATTTTCTGCAACCAGGACTGATCCGCCGGCATACCTCGAAACGAAAATAACATAGCACATAACCGTGCGATCAGTTAATCAACAGCAACCTCCCCAACTTGGCTCGAAGTCATCTATCAGGACACATTTAATAACCCATAATACTTTTACTCTAATGAATGCCACAATATTATAGTGATATTAAACTCAACCATTTACAAGTTTATGAAAACACAGATCCTCGGATACTGAAATCCTCTACAAACCTCGCATTCATCCCCACATCAGATGGGTCCACTCTCTGAAGCGACCTAAATTTTCAAATTACAACACGTACTCTTCAATTACACATGAGATCTTCTAACAGTATACATAAGAATCGTACCACCTAAGAACACTCCGCAGGAGATAACCCACCTTCTTCGCCTCAGTTTAGTATTTCAGCACACCTTCCACCATCATATACGTTACACAGTCATTAGTCTTCCTGAGTCTGAACTCATACTGCCACACGTAATGTACTTCACTTCCTAACTAGGAGACACGAAAATATTCTTCACGCGCCCATAACTCGGGGCTACACAACAGATCACAATAGGAAACGAATCACTTAACAGTTCATCTATTATCCCGCAGACTGCTTCGTCACTACCAAGTCATATAGGTACATCTCGCAGTACCAACATCTCATCACATGAATACCAAACTGCCATTCCGGCTAATAGCAACAATACAGAATATATAAGTTCAAAACACTTGCTCACACGATCAACACCCCAGTGCTCAAGCCATAGGCAAGATCCGGCCTCAAGTCCTCCAGACTGGCCCAACATCGAACTCACGGTATCACATCTCTCCCCTTGATCGAGGAATAACAAGCCATCAAGGCACATACAACACTGAGCGCTCACATGCACATACAGACGTGTGGAAGAAATTTCAAGAGTTATACCTCGAGCTGAATCAATTATGCACGATAAGAATTCCAAGAAAGTGAAGTTTTCCTAAAGGTTCTGCAGCCTCTCGAGGATAAATACAGACATCTCCGTACCGATCCGTGAGACTCTACTAAACCTGCTCATGACTCGTGAGACCTAGTAACCTAGGCTTCGATACCAACTTGTCACGACCCAATTCCCAGACCCGGTCGTAATGACGCCTCTCGTGAAGACAAGGCCAGCCAACAAAACGATAATGCCTCATTTAACAGTTAATGAACATAAATGAATGAATAATATGACTTAATGGCAATACTAACTGATATTTACCACCCAACACAACCCGACCGCGGTGTCACAAGTCACGACATCTAGAAGGATTATTAATACAACTACAAGGTCCGTAATGCATAGAAATGGATCTGGAAATCAAGAGGAAGAAACTTGGTGCCGCGAACGCTGGCGGTCACCTTGCTCGGCTTCAATAGTCATACCTACAATCAGCTAGTAACCCGTTACCGGGTGAACAATACCTGCAATTTCACGCGAGGTGCAAGGAGTAAAGTGAGTACTTCCAACTCAGTGGTAGTAAGAGTAAATAATAACTAGCCGGTAATGAATCACGTAAGAACACTCCATCATGCTATATGGGACAGTACAACCTATTTAGGAAAACAGTAAAACCGTGAAAATCCTTTAGAAACATCTAGCTCAGTCTAAAATCTCTTTGAAAATATTCTTTTTCCAACAATAAGCATATGAATGCGATATCAGGTAGTGCAATTCCGCACACAAGTCAGACCCTCCGGCACAGCACTCTATTTACAAATAACACCAGGGTATCAAGTACACACTGCAAGAAATAGCATGGATGCCAGTGATATGAGAGTGCTGAATGTCATGCCACGTAGTACACGTAGGAATCGATGCATGAATGCAATGTAATGCACATGACCGCTGCGGTGCACAGCCCGATCCATTTGGGTACCTGCGCTCACTGTGGGGGTTCAGACTCCGGAGGGGCTCCTACAGCCCAAGCGCAATATCAATATCACACCGCTGCGGCGCGCAGCCTGATCCATCCTCAGTCCAGAAATGCACACATAACACTTTTGTGGTGCGTAGCCCGATCCATGCTCAGTCCAAAAATGCATATAAGCCCCTTGGGCAATAGTAAAATAGCAGTTCTAAGCTCAAAACGTCAGTAAAATATCATTTAAGTTTTCATATTTTAGAAAGATGGCTAAGTTTGCAAAACAGTATTTAGAACCTTGGACTGAGATCAAATAATATGCAACGTAATGCAAAAACAGTGATATCAATCCCTGAAGGATTCAAATAATCGGCACGAAGCCCAAAACATGGCAATCAGCCCAAATCATGATAGAATCAAGTAGTTTTCAGTCAATCACACAGTAAAATCAATAATCGGGACGGACCAAGTCACAATCCTCAACGGTGCTCTACCCCACACTCATACCTGGCGTGCAAGTCACCACAGTACAGCACTATGATGTGCAAATACGGGGTTTCAACCCTGAGGATATCATTTATAAGGATTACTCACCTCGAACCGGTGAAATCTCTAGATCGCGACACCTTTACCACTCAATTCGGCCTCCACGCGCGTCGAATCTAACCAAAATCAGAGCGAATGCATTACAATATGCTAAGGGAAAATTACCCAATCGAAAACAATCGAAAAATATCAAGAATCTCGAAACTAACAAAATTCGAGCCCCGGGCCCGCTTCTCGAAAAATTACAAAACTCACATTATCGAATTCCTCATCTCGCAATGAGTCCATACATACCAAGAACTTCCAAATCCGAGCTCAAATGACCTATCAAATCCCAATTTGAAATATCAAAAACTCAAGCCCTAATTCATCAACCTTAGGCTTAATTTCCATGAATTTCTTGACCAATTTCATAACATAATCATGTTTTAAGACCAAGATTCTTACCTCAAGTCGATTCCTCTTGAATCCCTCTTAAATTCCCGTCCAAAAGCTCCCAAGGACGTTCGAAAATGGAGGAAAAATGCACAACCCTCGCGGATGAAATATAATATAAAACACTCCTACCCACAGCGATTTTCACTTCTGCGGTCGGATTACCGCACCTGCGGCTCCCGCTTTTGCGACCAAACGACCACTTTTGCGGTCTAACTTAACTCACCAGGGACCGCTTCTGCGGTCCAAAACCGCTCATGCGGTCACCGTTTATGCAGATTTCCTTCCGCACCTGCGGTCCACGCCAAGGCCTCCCAGACCGCACCTGCGACCCAAACGCCTCATCTGCGGAACCGCCTATGCGGCCCCTTTTCCGCAGATGCGGAAACAACAGAACCTGCAACCCAAAAATCATGCAACAACTCCAAATTCTCCGTTTAACCACCCGAATTTACCCCGAGGCCCCTGGGACCTCAACTAAAAGCACAAACATGATTTATTACCTTATTCAAACTTGCTCGAATCATCAAAACACTATCATTAACATCAAAATCATCAAATTTCACCAAATCAAAGCCTAAGTTCTTCAAGAACTTCCGAAATATATTTTCGATCAAAAACCCAACCGACCCTCGGATCACCTAACGAAACTATAACAACTCTTGAAATTCCATTCCGACCCTCGGATCAAATTCTCACCCATCAACCGGAATTCGCCAAAATACTAGCTTCGCCAATTCAAGCCTAATTCTACACCGGGTCTCCAAAATCAATTCCGATCGCACTCCTAAGTCACAAATCACTTCCCGAAGCTAACTAAATCGTCGGAAATTACATCCGACCCTCTAACTCACAAGTCAACTTCCGGTTGACTTTTCCAACTTAAGCCTTCCTTAAGGAGACTAAGTGCCTCATTTCTTATCAAATTCAATCTCAATCAACTCTCACACACCACATGCCGATGATGAAATATTAAGAAGCAATAAATGGAAAAAACGGGATAGTGACACATGAGACGACGGGCCGGGTCGTCACAGCAAGATTAATCAATGAGATACGAAGAAGTTACCTAATATTGTTCCATTGGTTAGACTACCTCTTTGAAAGAAACGAAACTGTTTGAAAAAGCTATTTGTGAAAAGCTGATTGTTTCATTTCTTGAGTATTATATTATTAGTTTTAAGGTATATATATATATATATATGCTAAGAAATGCAAGATCAATTAGCAAAATGTAAACTCAATATTAAGTGCTATGCTATCACAACTTGCTAAATATTATTTACTATGTTATGAAAGAGTTAAAACAAAGTTATTATCTTGAACATTTTATTTTCGTAAAATATTTAACCTTAATTTAATATCATGACTTAAAGCTAATATGAAAAACATGAAATTATTATTAGCACTCCGTCAAGTATCAGCAAATGTTACGGTCCATCGAATATTTTATCTATTTTATTTTTCTTAAAATTGACATCAAGTAGCCTTGTAGTACCCATAAAAAACCTATTTAATTTTGATAGTTACATAAGGTTTAGCAAGCTTTGGCAAATATTATATTGAATCGTTTTCTTCTTCAGACCTATCGGATCTATAATTTTGGATTGTCATGACCTAACTTTATACTTAAAAAATCTGAAATTTTAACTATCAAAATAAAAATTTCGGACCGGAAGGTTTAGAAATAAAAATATTATAATAATTCCTCTCATGTTCAAAACATGAAAGTATGAACCTTCGTTAGTGTGTGTAGCTCAAACTAACGTGTCTATTTAAAGTTTTTTAAAGAAGGTTTTGTTTCTTTTTCGAAAAAAAGAAGAATAAATTGCTTCCATATTTTTCAATGAAAGATGTTTTTTTCTACTCTGAAAACACTTAAAATATTTTTCAAATACTTTTAATTACCCCTAAAAGAATTCTAGAGTGATTTTGCTTGCTTAGCATGTAATGTTATAAGAGGTTGTTGTATCCGGAAGTCTCAAAGAAGACTATCAATAAAAAGTCTGAAATAATCTTGATACAAAAAATCAAAGAAAGTAAAATAAATTCATCGAAGCAAAATACCAGGAGTAATTAAGAAAGATTTTTTTTTAATATGTAGCATCTCAAACTAATATCTAATATAGGAAAATATTAAGAGAGAGAAAAAAGAAAAAAAAAACCGGCAAAAATAAAGGATGATGTAACGAATCACTTACCCCAGTTGTTCCCACTATTGAAAAAAAAAATGTAACATCAAAACTAAACACGACATATTGTTATAAACAGAACCTATTGCAAATTATACTTAGTGCAACAAAGAAGAATATGATCATGGGTACAAATAACAGATATAATTTTAAAATTTGCTAAAAATACATTTTTTTTAAAATTTTCTTTCACTGGTAAATACTTTTTTACCAGTGAAACCTTTGAGGTACTTCTATTGTATAATAGTTAGATTACTGATTTTTACAATATACAAATATAATTACTTATATTTTTAAAGGTCGAATAGTTAAATCAACTTCTACTACAGATAAAATAGCAAATACTTTTGAAGTATTTGAATTTCTAAATCTTGTACTGATTTGAAATTACATAATCAGATACTTCTCAAATATTTTAATTTTTGAATCTTGTACTAATTTTTAATTACTGAAAATAGAGCAATATAGTATCTCGTCAATTTTTCTTTTCAACAATCTTGAGTATAATTTTATTTTTTATTTTCTCTACATATATACATATACTTGAAAATCTAGAAAATAAATAATTTCACCCCATTAAAACTATTTGTTTCACAAATATCGGCAGGCAACAAATGTTGAAACTTCCAAGTTTCCCTTATTTCATGTTCTTTTTATTATTTCAAAATTTTTGTAGTTGCTTCTTCCTTAATACTTTCAGAATATGACTAAATTAAGGAGCGGCATAACTTAAAAATAGACTTTAACACTGTAGTAATACGAAACATCATGTTGATTTTCACAAATTTGATAATTTAAGAAAACACATTCTAATTACGAAAAAAAAGGTATTTATGCCAATATAATCACCAATTAGTAGATAAATAACATAATGTAGCATGGCGGCAGAGGACTGAAAATAGATAAAGATATTTATAAGAAATTAAACCAATTAGAGAGAATTACTGCTCCATAATTCTTCTTGCTATCTAGAATAGTTTTCGACCTATCACTGTTACGGTAAGACATATAAAGATATAATTAGCAATTTAATATTCTTATTGATGATCCAAATAAAGTTTCATGAAAGAAACAATAAGATATTCTATCTACCTAAACAAGAACATAACCCAATAACCTCCAAGAAAGCATAAAAGAAAAGGACATGAAATTGTCAAGGAAAACGTTTTTTCTATATACACGCTAACTACAAATTGAGCCTTAAGGACATCAATTTGGCATTCAAGCCTAATAGAAAATAATTATCTAGCTCCTCTAAATTCCTATTTTCCATAGCACAACTACCTCGTTACCTAGTATACTACCGTCTTTCTTGTATTCATGATCAAATAATTAAAATATATATCTATTTGGACACTAAAGAACATAATTAGATTGTTTTCAATACACAAATATATTATCACACACAAATTCTAAAATCATAAGCAAAAACTCAAAAAAAAATATTAAATACACGTTAAGAGGAGAAGATTTGAGGTACGACAAAGTATGTGAAACCGAATTTGAAATATAAACAGAGGGGAAAACATTAAAAAATGACCCGTTAACATAATCATGTAATTAAGTGTGATGACCCAAAGGGTCATCTGGGTCATCACCTGTTTGAAATTAATTTTGTACTTTCGTGGTCTTGAAAACCTCATTTAGAGTCGTCTCGATTTGCGTTCACAGTCCGAGCGCATAACCGGAAAGCTTAAATGAATAAATTTGACTTTGGTCAATATTTTGGGTAAACGGACCCGGACCCATAATTTGACAGTCCTGGAGGGTTCGTATGAAATTGTGGGACTCGGACGTATGCCCGGAATCGGATTCCGAGGTCTCGAGCCCGAGAAATAAATTTTTAAAAGAAATTATTTTTCTAAAATTGTTAAGAAAAATTGGAATGATATTTGATTAGAACGTGTTGGTATCGGACTCATATTTTTGTTATGGCATTCGGTACAGGTCTTATATGTGCTTTAAGTCATTTATGTAAAATTTGGTTGAAAATAGATGTCGTTTTACGTGATTCAGACGTAAATTGGAAAATTTAAGGTTTTATGGAGTTTGAAAGAAATTTTTGATTTTGAGGTTTAATTCGATGTTTATGATGTTGTTTTGGCGATTTGATCGCACGAATAAGTTCGTAGGAAGTTTTTGAAGTTGTGTATATATTTAATTTGGAGCCCCGAGGGCTCGGGTGAGTTTTGGATAGGCCATGAGTTGCATTTTTGGACTTGAAAGTTTGCTGGTATAACTGACCTGCAGGCTTTGCATTTGCGAAGCCTGGCTCGCAAATGCGAAGGTCTTCTCGCAAATGCGAGATAGCGCACACCTGACCCTCCATCACAAATGCGATAACATACTTCGCAAATGCGAAGGTGTCCATGATGGCCAGGGATCGCAAATGCGACCAAATGGTTCACAAATGCGGAATTGGGACTATCGCAAATGTTACATTTTTGGTCGCAAATGCGAAGTCACTCATTTTAGAAGTTCGCATTTCCCTCATCAGAGACCTACAATTCTCTATGCTTAACCGATTTTTAAGTCATTTTCACACCATTTTCGAAATACAACTCCTTTGGGCGATTTATCAACAACAAACCTTCTTCCAAGTCAATTGTAAGTTAGTTTTTACTCATTTCTCTCATTCATTTACATCTTTTAACATGATTTCAGCTTAAAATCAAAGATTTTCATGGAGGAAATTGGGTGTTTTGGGTAGAACCTATGTTTTTCAAAAATTGGGGATTCGGACCTTAATTTGAGGTCCGATTTTAAAATAAATTATATATTTACGTTTGTGGGGGAATGGGTAATCGGGTTTTGGTCCGAACCTTGGGTTTTGATCATGTGGGTCCGGGGGCGTTTTTTAACTTTTAAGGTAAAACTTTAGAAAACTTATTTTCATGCATTGGGGTTGATTCATTTACTGTTTATTAATATAATTAAGTAATTTGTGATAAGATACGATCATATTGAAGGTGAAATCGTGGGGTAAAGCTATAATTGAGGCTTGAGTTGTATTCAAGGCATTGAGGTAAGTGTTTGGTCTAACCCTAGCTTGAGGGACTAGGAGTTAAGTCCTATTTGCTAATTGCTTCTTGTTGAGTACGATGTATGGGCATGGTGACGAGTATCTATATGTTGGTGTCTAGCATGACCGTGAGTCTTTAATTTGTGAATATCTTGATTTCGTTGTATTTCTCTTGCCTTGGTGATGATTCCTATTTGTCGAGAAAAAGTTTGTGAAAAGAAATTGTGACCTATGAACAACGAGGAGCATTGGCTCAAGTTATATTATAATTGTGAACGTATATGAAATGGTTGAACCCTTTGGAGCATTGGCTCAAGTGGTAAAGTGAGATAAGGAATAAAAGTGAAAGAAAGAGAAAGAGTATTTAAAATGTTCCCTTGCCGGGATATTGTTGTTTATTGATTATTTTCCTTTGCCGGGATGTTGAGATTAATGATGTTGTACCCTTGCCGTGATTTAATTGTTTTAATTGTGTTCCCTTGCTGAAATTTCTATTATTATTATTTTGTTTATTCCCTTATCCCTTGTTTATGATTGTTGTTTGGGTGAGGAAGAGTGTTAAAGCACGAAGGATGATGTCGTGCATTGTTTGTTTATTATGAGGAAAGAGTGTAAAGCATGAAGGGTGATGCAATGCATTGTTTGCTTGTTGTGAGGAAAGAGAGCAAAGCATGAAGGGTGATGACGTGCCGCACAATGTATCATTTTGTGCCATTTCTATTGATTATATTTGACGAAAGAGAGTAAAAGCACGAAGGGTGATGTCGTGCACATTATTATTATATCATTGCTTGGTGAATGAGAGTAAAAGCACGACGGGTACTGATTACCTGGTCGGTCGTCTTAAGAATTAACACCCCGAACCCCTATTAACTGCTTTCACTAAGTTTATTTCTGCTATTTTGGTTTGTCGGGGCGTTCGGTGTTGGGTTTCGGAGAGTTTGGGATACTTAGTCCCTAAATGAGAGCTTAAGTGTTGAAAAATGGTCCATAGTTGGAACAGTGTGAAGACGACCTGATGGTTCCGTTAGCTTCATTAGGTGATTTTAGGGTTGGGAGCGTGTTCGAAATGTATTTTGGAAGTCCGTAGCTCATTTAGGCTTGAAATGCCGAAGTTTGAATTTTCGAAGTTTTCGGTCCGATAGTTAGTTTTTTATCCGGGGGTTGGATTGGAATTCCGAAAGTTGCAGTAGCCTCGTCATGTCATTTGGGATGTGTGGGCAAAATTTCAGGTCATTCGGACGTGTTTTGGTTAGGTTTTTTATCGAAAGCGTGTTTTGATGGAAATTGAAGTTCTTAGGCTCAAATCCTTGTTTAATTCGAGTTTTCAGCATTGTTTTAGGTGGTTTAAGGATTGGTACAAGTTTGAATGGTGCTAGAGATGTGTCCGTAGGTTTGGTTGAGATCCCGGGGGCCTCGGGTGTGTTTCAGATGCTCAACGGGGCATTTTTGTGTTAAAAAGTGTTGCAGCAGCTGAAGAAAAATTAGGCTTTTGGTATTTTCGCTTCTGCAAC
The DNA here is from genome assembly GCA_026770625.1 of Nicotiana glauca. NCBI lineage: Eukaryota > Viridiplantae > Streptophyta > Magnoliopsida > Solanales > Solanaceae > Nicotiana > Nicotiana glauca. The sequence continues at coordinate 36,528 of MU704861.1, forward strand.
TTGGGAACCGCAGAAGCAGAGCCGCAGAAGTGGCCGGCTCATCGCAGAAGCGGGCGTTGGTGTCCCAACAAAATTCTGCAAAAGCGACTTCGCACCTGCGAGACTTTCACCGCAGATGCGGCCCCTGGGCTAATTAATGGAAACTGCAGAATTGGCTTATTTACCGGAGAAGCGGGACAGCAGAAGCGGTCCCTTGTCCGCAGAAGCGAAAATCCCTGTTCAGAAATAGAGATTTCGAGGGTTAGTTTTCAAAAGTTAAAAAATCAAATTGAGCTCGGGAGAGGGCGATTTTGATAGGGTTTTGAAGAGGAGATTATTGGGTAGTGTTTCTTTAATCCATTCTAGTTATATTTCATCATTATGTAGTTAAATCCTTCACTAAAATTCGAATTTGAGGATCATAATTTGGAAAGATTGGGTAAAACTTCTTAGGCTAAACTATTGAGTTTTGTATGGGTATTTGACCTCCGATTTGGGAGATTTTTATATGGTTAGACTCGTGAGAGTACGAGGGTTCTGAAAATGTAAAAGTTATTTGATTCTGAGAAGTTGGCCAAAAGGGCATTTTGATCATTTTACCTAATTTCGCGTCTTGTCTTTGAATTTAATAGTAGAATCAGTTGCTTGAGATGCTATTTATGATATGCAATTGAATTGAATAGATTTGGGCCATTTGGAGTCGGATACTCGTGGAAAAGGTGTGATTTTGAGTTGATTTTTGGAGCCAGTTCGAGGTAAGTGGCTTGCCTAACCTTGTGTGGGGGACCTTTCCTCTTAGGATTTGTTATTTGATATTTGAGTACCTTGTACGCGAGGTGACGAGCGCGTACTTGAGCCAATTGTTAAAAATCTGATTTTTACTTAAGATATTGAGACTGAGTTTCCTTCATATTTGCCTTATTTTACTTGCAATTATAACCTGTGTTAGATTAGAAAAGCATGTTTAGTTGATTCAACTTGCCTAATTATTTAAGTTGCCTTGACTGTACTACGTGAAACATGCTAGGTTAGTATTACCTGTTGCTTGTCTTTTGTACTTCCTTTTTGAGTATCTTCTAGTTGTGGTTGCGCATTTACATTGGGACTACGGATGTGGGATTCTGGTAGTTCCCCCTTGTTTGTTTACTTTGGGACTACGGGCCCGATTCCCGGTAGATCCCCCTGCACTTTTACTTTGGGACTTCGGGTTAGATTCTAGATAGATCCCCCTGCACACTGATAGTTGGACTACGAGACAGTATCCCGGGTAATCCTTCGAATTTAAATATGATGGACTACGGGACGGTATCCCGGGAGATCCACTAGACAGTTGAGAAAATGACTGCAGGACGGTATCCTGGGAGATCCTCATTGTTATCATTGGTATTGAGTTGTACATATTCTGTGTTTATTCTGTTCTTTGTGGAGTTGTTATTGCCTTGTTTAAATTGTCTATTCTCACTTATGTACTCATTGTTACTGTCAGTTTTCATATTGTTAATTCATATTATGTTGTTTGACCTCAGTAGGGCCCTGACCTTCGTCACTACCCAACCGAGGTTACGCTTGGCACTTACTGAGTACCGTTGTGGTATACTCATGCCCCTTCTGTGCATGTTTTTTATGTGCAGATCCAGGTACTTCCACTCAGGCGTACTATCCTAGAGGCGGAGAGATCTAGCGGAGACTTCGAGCTATATCTACCGCGTCCGTAGACCAGGAGTCCCTATGATGTTCCAGCTTTAGTAGTTAATGTATCCATTTCTTTCAGCTGTTTAGACATTCTAGAGTTAGAGCAGCATATTACATTTCTATTAGCTTGTGGTTCCCGTGAGTTTCCAGTTTTTGGGATGAGATTTTTTACTTTCGCGATTTATTTATGAGTTGTATATGCCAGGTGGCACTTATATACTGTTTTCTTCTAGTTTTGCTTAATTTAATTAAATGTTTCCGCAAGTTATATTAATTTTTGCATTGTTAGGCTTACCTAGTTGTAGGAACTAGGTGCCAAAACGACATGTTCATGGAGGGTGAACTGGGGTCGTGACAAGTTGGTATCAGAGCTCTAGGTTCATAGGAGTCACGGAACACAGGCCGATTTATTAGAGTCTCGTTGATCAGTACAGAGACATCTGTACTTATCTACGAGAGGCAATGTAACTGTTTAGGAAAAAAATCTTCATTTCATTTGAATTCCTTGTCGTGCGATATTTTGACATCAATTCTAAACTTCTGTCTTCTATTCTCTCACATGATGAGTACACGTGCTACTCGAGATGATCAGGCACCTGCGCCCCCTACTGCAGCCGTTAGAGGCCGGGGCCGGGGTAGAGGTCGAGGACACGCATGTGGTGCAGCCAGAGCACCTGCGCGAGCTGCCGCCGAGGCACCACCAGCAGATCCAGCCGGAGCCTAGGCACCTGGCATGCCTACTACTTCCTCTACTACTCTAGCTCTCCAGGAGACTTTGGCTCAGTTCATGAGTATGTACACCACTTTGGCTCAAGCAGGGTTGCTTCCCCTTGCTGCAGCCACATCTCAGGCTGGGGGAGGAGCACAGACTCCTGCCATCCGCACTCCTAATTAGAGAGTGCAGGTTAAGCAGGCTCCCGAGACTATTCCCGCACTGCCTGCAGTGCCAGTTCAACCCGAGGACGGGTCAGCTGCTTCAGAGGACGAGCATTGGAGACTTGAGAGGTTCAAGAAGTATGATCCCCCAGTATTCAGTCGATTAGCATCAGACAATGCCTTGGGATTTTTAGAGGAGTGTCACCGTATTCTTCGCACTATGGGCATAGTGGAGTCCCGCGGGGTTTCTTTCACTGCTTTTCAGCTTCGGGGAGCCGCCTATGATTGGTGGCGCACTTATGAGATAGACAGTCCAGTCGAGGCTGCTTCACTTACTTGGACCCAGTTCTCGGATATGTTTATGAGAGAGTTTGTCCCCCAGAGTCTCAGGGACGCATGGCGCGCAGAGTTTGAGCATTTGCGCCAAGGTGCTATGACCGTTTCGGAGTATGCTATCCATTATACCAGGTTGGCCAGGCATGTACCAGCTTTGGTTGCTACAGTTCGGGAGAGAGTTCGCAGGTTCATTGCGGGTCTTATCCTACCCATCAGATCTAGCATGGCTCAAGAGTTGGAGATGAAAATTCCTTATTAGCAGGTAGTGAGCATTGCTAGGAGGATTGAGGGTATGCTCGCCAGGAGCGAGGGGAGAGGGAGGCCAAGAGGTCTCGAGAGTCAGGTCACTACTCTGGTGCCCGTACCCCATCAGCAAGTCGTTAAGGCAGAGGTTATGCGGGTCGCCCCATCCATTCAGCTCTTCTAGCAGCCAGTAGTGCTCTAGCTCCGCCTATACCTCAGGAGCCTTACTATGCACCTCCAGTTAATAGCGCGCCTCCTGCACGGGGTGCTTCTAGAGGTCAGTACAGCAGACCTGGCCCTAGTCAGTCATAGCCACCGTGTCCTCCTAGAGCTTGTTTCGAGTGTGGTGATACATGCCACATGGTTAGGGACTGCCTCAGACTTGGTAGGGGTGCATCTTCACAGACTGCTCAGCCATAGCATGCTCCTCAGAGTTCTCAGGCCATGATCACAACTCCAGCTGCTACCCCACCTTCCCAGCCGGCTAGGGGCAGAGGTCGGGGAGATAGAGATCGCCCTTGAGAGAGGGGCCGGGCCAGATATTATGCTATTCCTACTTGTACTGAGGTTGTTGCCTCCAACTCCATCATTACAGGTATTATACAGGTTTGTCATAGAGAGGCATCGGTTCTATTCGATCCGGGCTCTACTTATTCTTATGTGTCTTCTTACTTTGGTCCGCATTTGGGTATGCCTTGGGATTTTTTGAGTGCCCCCGTTTATGTATCTACTCCTGAAGGGGATTCTCTTGTTGTGGACCGCATTTATCGGTCATGTTTGGTTACTATTTGTGGTTTTGAGACCAGAGCGGATTTATTGTTACTCGGTATTGTTGATTTTGACATTATTTTAGGCATGGACTGGTTGTCACCCCATTTTTCTATTCTTGATTGTCACGCCAAGACTGTGACGCTGGCTATGCCAGGTATTATGCGTATTGAGTGGAGTGGTACTTTAGATCACACTCCCAGTAGGGTTATCTCTTTTCTTAAAGCTTAGTGTATGGTTGAGAGGGGGTGTGCCGCGTATTTAGCTTATGTGATAGATGTCAGTGCTGATACCCCTTCTGTTGATTCGGTTCCAGTGGTACGATATAATCCCGATGTGTTTCCAGCTGATCTTCCGGGCATGCCGCCTGATAGAGACATTGATTTTGGCATTGATCTGTTGCTAGTCACTCAGCCCATTTCCATCTCTCTGTATCGAATGGCTCCTCCTAAGTTGAAGGAGTTGAAGGATCAGTTACAGGAATTGCTTGGTAAGGGTTTTATTCGACCTAGTGTTTCACCGTGGGGTGCTCCTGTTTTGTTCGTGAAGAAGAAGGATGTTTCTATGCGTATGTGTATTGATTATCGCAAGTTGAACAAGGTTACAGTGAAGTTCCTTTGCCTCGTATTGATGATCTATTTGACCAGCTTCAGGGCGTACAGGTGTTTTCTAAGATTGACTTGCGCTCACGTTACCATCAGTTAAAGATTCGGGAGCCAGATATCCTGAAGACTTCCTTGAGGGCTCGGTATGGTCATTACGAGTTCCTTGTTATGTCATTTAGGCTGACCAATGCCGCAGCAGCTTTCATGTATTTGATACACAGTGTGTTCAGACCATATCTTGACTCGTTCGTTATTGTTTTTATTGATGATATTCTAGTGTATTCTCGGAGTCGGGAAGATCATGAGCAGCACCTAAGGACCGTGCTTCAACCTTGAGGGAGAAGAATTTAGATGCAAAGTTCTCAAAATATGAGTTTTGGCTGAGTTCTATGGCATTCTTAGGCCACGTGATTTCGAGTGAGGGTATTTGGGTGGATCCGAGGAAGATAGAGGCCGTGCAGAGTTGGACCAGGCTGTCCTCAACTACAGAGATTCGCAGTTTCCTTGGTTTCGTGGGCTACTACCGTCGCTTCGTGGAGGGATGTTCATTGATTGCGTCCCCTATGACTAGATTGACCCAGAAGGGTGCCCCATTTCAGTGGACAGAGGAGTGTGAGGCGAGCTTTCAGAAGCTCAAGACAGCTATGACTACAGCCCCAATTTTGATGTTGCCTACCGGTTCGGGGTCTTATATTGTCTATTGTGACACCTCGAGAGTTGACCTTGGAGCGGTGTTGATGCAGGACGGTAGGGTGATTGCCTAGGCGTCCAGACAGTTGAAGATACATGAAAAGAATTACCCTATCCACGACCTCGAGTTAGCTGCCATTGTTCATGCCTTGAAGATCTGGCGTCATTATTTGTACAATGTGCCTTGTGAGATCTATACTAACCATTGGAGTTTGCAGCACTTACTCAAGCAAAAGGATCTAAATATGCGTCAGAGGAGGTGGTTAGAGTTGCTAAAGGATTATGATATCACTATCCTGTATCACCCGGGCAAGGCCAATGTGGTGGCAGATGCCTTGAGTCGGCGGGCGGAGAGTTTAGGAAGTTTGGAATATCTACCAGCTTCAGAGAGGCCTATGGCGATGGATGTTAAGGCCTTAGCCAGCCAGTTTATGAGATGGGATCTTTCGGAGCCCAGTCGGGTTCTAGCTTGTGTGGTTTTCCGGTCTTCCTTATTTGATCGTATCAGGGAGCAGCAGTATGAAGACCCTCATTTGCTTGTCTTTAGGGACAAATTTCAGCGTGGTGATGCTAGAGATGTGACCATCGAAGATGACGGGGCATTGAGGATGCAGGGCCGGATTTGTGTGCCCAATGTTGATGGTCTTCGAGAGTTGATTCTAGCAGAGTCCCATAGTTCGCGGTATTCCATCCATTCGGGTGCCGCGAAGATGTATCAGGACTTGAGGCAGCACTATTGGTGGAGGCAGATGAAGAAAGATATAGTTGGTTATGTGTCTAGATGCCTTAACTGCCAGCAGGTTAAGTTTGAGCACCAGCGCCCGGGTGGGTTGCTTCAGCAAATAGAGATTCCGGGGTGGAAATGGGAGCGCATCACCATGGACTTTTTATCTGAACTCCCACGGACCTTGAAGAAGTTTGATGCTATTTGGGTCATTGTGGATGGGCTGACCAAGTCCGCTCATTTCATTCCTGTGTGTACAACTTATTCATCGAAGCGATTGGCAGAGATTTATATCCGGGAGATCGTCCGTCTGTATGGTATTCTAGTTTCTATTATTTCGGATAGAGGTACTCAGTTTACATCACGGTTTTGGAGAGTCGTGCAGAAGAGTTAGGCACTCGGGTGGAGTTGAGCACAACATTTCAACCCCAGACAGACGGATAGTCCGAGCACACTATTCAGATTCTTGAGGATATGCTCTGTGCGTGTGTGATTGAGTTTGGAGGGTCTTGGTATCATTTCATGCCATTAGCGGAGTTTGCTTACAACAACAATTATCAGTCTAGCATTCAGATGGTGCCGTATGAGGCTTTATATGGTAGGAGGTGTAGATCTCCGGTGGGTTGGTTTGAGCCGGGTGAGGCCAGACTATTAGGTACAGAGTTGGTTCAGGATGCATTGGAGAAGGTTAAGATAATTCAGGATAGATTCTGTACAGCCCAGTACAGACAGAAGAGTTACGCAGACAAGAAGTTTTGTGATGTTTCATATATGGCTGGTGAGAGGGTTCTGCTTCGGGTCTCGCCCATGAAAGGCGTCATGAGGTTTGGGAAGAAAGAAAAGTTATTCTGAGGTTTATTGGCCCTTTTGAGATTTTGAGGCGAGTTGGGGAGGTTGTTTATGAGCTTGCCTTACCTCCCAGTTTGACCGGGGTCCATCCGGTATTTCATGTTTCGATGCTCCGGAGGTATCACGGCGACCCGTCGCACATGTTGGATTTCAGTTCAGTCCAGTTGGACAAGGATCTATCCTATGTTGAGGAGCCAGTGACTATATTGGACAAGCAGATCAGAAAGTTGAGGTCAAAGAACATAGCTTCAGTGAAGGTTCAGTGGCGGGGTCAGCCGGCCGAGGAGGTGACTTGGGAGACCGAGCAGGATATGTGCAACAGTTACCCTCATTTTTTCACTACTTCAGGTACGTTCTCTATGCTCGTTCGAGGACGAACAAATGTTTAAGTTTAGGAGGATGTGACAACCCGGCCGGTCGTCTTAATAATTAACGCCTCGAACCCCTATTAACTGCTTCCCCTAAGTTCACTTCTGCTATTTTGGTTTGCCGGGACGTTTGGTGTTGGGTTTCGGAGAGTTTTGGGATACTTAGTCCCTAAATGAGAGCTTAAATGTTGAAAAATGGTCTGTAGTCGTAACAGTGTAAAGATGACCTCTGAATGGAAATCATATGGTTATGTTAGCTTTGTTAGGTGATTTAGGGTCTCGGACCATGTTCGGAATGTATTTTGGAAGTTCGTAGCTCATTTAGGCTTGAAATGCCGAAGTTTGAATTTTCGAAGTTTCCGGTCCGATAGTTAGTTTTTGATACGGGGGTCGGATTGGAATTTCGGAAGTTGCACTAGCCCCATCATGTCATTTGGGATGTGTGCACAAAATTCCGGGTCATTCGGACGTGTTTTGGTTAGGTTTTTGATCGAAAGCGTGGTTTGATGGAAATTGAAGTTGTTAGGCTCAAATCCTTGTTAAATTCGAGTTTCTGGCATTCTTTTAGGTGGTTTAAGGATTGGCACAAGTTTAAATGGTGTTACGTGGCATGTCCGTAGGTTTGGTTGAGGTCCTGGGGGGCTCGGGTGTGTTTCGGATGCTCAACGGGCCATTTTTGTGTTAAAAAGTGTTGCAACAGCTGAAGAAAAATTAGGCTTCTGGTATTTTCTCTTCTGCGACTTGGGAACCGCAGAAGCGGCTGGGTCATCGCAGGAGCGGACGTTGGTGTCCCCTCAAAATTCCGTAGAAGCGACTTCGCACCTGCGAGACTTTCACCGCAGATGCGGCCCCTGCACTGATTAATGTAAATTGCAAAAAACAGGTTATTTACCGCAGAAGTGGCCCCTTGTCTGCAGAAGCGGAAATCCCTGTTCAAAAATAGAGATTTCGAGGGTTAGTTTTCAAAAGTTAGAAAAATCAAATTGAGCTCGGGAGAGGGCGATTTTGAGAGGGTTTTGAAGAGGAGATTATTAGGTAACATTTCTTTAATCCCTTCTAGTTATATTTCATCATTATGTAGTTAAATCCTTCACTAAAATTCGAATTTGAGGATCAAAATTTGGAAAAATTGGGTAAAACTTCATAGGCTAAACTATTGAGTTTTGAGTGGGTGTTGACCTTCGATTTGGGAGATTTTTATATGGTTAGACTCGTAAGAGTATGAGGGTTCTGAAAATGTAAAAGTTATTCGATTCCGAAACGTTGTCTTGATGGGAATTTTGGTCATTTAACCTAATTTCACGTCTTGTCTTTGTTTAGAATCAGTTGCTTGAGATGTTATTTACGAAGTATAATTGAATTGAATAGATTTGGGCCATTTGGAGTTGGATACTCGTGACAAAGGTGTGATTTTGAGTTGATTTTTGGAGCCAGTTTGAGGTAAGTGGCTTGCCTAACCTTGTGTGGGGGACCTTTCCCCTTAGGATTTGTTATTTGATATTTGAGTGTCTTGTACGCGAGGTGACGAGCGCGTACTTGAGCCAATTGTTAAAAATCCAATTTTTTCTTAAGATATTGAGACTGAGTTTCCTTCATATTTGCCTTATTTTACTTGCAATTATAACCTGTGTTAGATTAGAAAAGCATGTTTAGTTGATTCAACTTGCCTAATTGTTTAAGTTGCCTTGACTGTACTACGTGAAGCATGCTAGGTTAGTACTACCTGTTGCTTGTCTTTTGTACTTCCTTTTTGAGTATCTTCTGGTTGTGGTTGCGCATTTACATTGGGACTACGGATGTGGGATTCCGGTAGTTCCCCCCTTGTTTGTTTTCTTTGGGACTACGGGCCCGATCCCGGTAGATCCCCCTGCACTTTTACTTTGGGACTTCAGGTTAGATTCTCGATAGATCCCCCTGCACACTGATAGTTGGACTACGGGACAGTATCCCGAGTAATCCTTTGGATTTAAATATGATGGACTACGGGACGGTATCCCGGGAGATCCACTAGACAGTTGAGAAAATGACTACAAGACGGTATCCTAGGAGATCCTCATTGTAATCATTGGTATTGAGTTGTACATATTCCGTGTTTATTCTGTTCTTCGTGGAGTTTTTATTGCCTTGTTTAAATTGTCTATTCTCACTTATATATCGTTTTCTTCTAGTTTTGCTTAATTTAATTAAATGTTTCCGCAAGTTATTTTAATTTCCGCATTGTTAGGCTTACCTAGTTGTAGGAACTAGGTGCCAAAACGACATGTTCATGGAGGGTGAACTGGGGTCATGACAAGTTGGTATCAGAGCTCTAGATTCATAGGAGTCACAGAACACAGGCCAATTTATCAGAGTCTCGTTGATCGGTACGGAGACATCTATACTTATCTACGAGAGGCAGTGTAACTGTTTAGGAAAAAATCTTCATTTCATTTGAATTCCTTGTCGTGCGATATATTGACATCAATTCTAAACTTTTGTCTTCTATTCTCTCACAGATGGTGAGTACACGTGCTACTCGAGATGATCAGGCACCCGCGCCCCCTACTGCAGTCGTTAGAGGCCGAGGCCGGGGTAGAGGTCGAGGACGTGCACGTGGTACAACCAGAGCACCTGCGCGAGCTGCTGTCAAGGCACCACCAACAGATCCAGCCGGAGCCCAGGCACCTGGCATGCCTACTACTTCTACTACTACTCTAGCTCTCCAAGAGACTTTGGCTCAGTTTATGAGTATGTACACCACTTTGACTCAGGCAGGGTTCCCGTGAGTTTCCGGGTTTTGGGATGAGATTTTTGACTTTCGCGATTTATTTATGAGTTGTATATGCCTGGTGGCACTTATATACCATTTTCTTCTAGTTTTGTTTAATTTAATTAAATGTTTTCGCAAGTTATATTAATTTCTGCATTGTTAGGCGTACCTAGTTATAGGAAGTAGGTGCCATCACGACATGTTCATGGAGGGTAAACTAGGGTCGTGACAAGGGTGATGTCGTGCACTTATTGATTTTTGATTCTCTATTGATGCCTAGCTATTCTGCTTTTTTCATTATTTGATGATTTTATTCGGAGTTGTTATCTTCCCCACAACATGCTGCCCTCTCATATTGACTGGTTAATTTCTGTATCTCTATTCCGCTGTATATGTATATTTAATGCACAGGTTTATGTGGTAGTTCGGTCTATCCTCGTCACTACTTCGTTGGGGTTAGGCTAGGCACTTACCAGCACATGGGGTCTGCTGTTCTGATACCACTACATGCTCTTTTGCACAGATCCAAGTGTCGGAGCAGCTTACAGTGCGCAGCAGTAGTCAGGGAGCCAACCTTCAGTCGACGAGACTCTGAGGTAGCCTTGCTGGCATCCGCAGACCCGGCATCTCTTCCTTCGGTTTTCATGTTCTATTGACATTTGTATTCGAGGAAGACTATTTCCTTTATTTCAAGCCCTTATTTGTAGTAATCCTAGACAGTCCATGTATTGTTGTGAGATCAAGTGCTGGGTAGAGACTTGTATTGGCTTTCTAGACGTTATTTCTATATTTAGTTAGACTTTCGCTAAATTTTACTTTTCGTTATCTTTTTTTTAACTTCTTATTCATTGATAATTTAATTGTTTACTCATGTATAAAACAAGTTAGGTTAATGTTTGCAGAGGTTCTTGGCTTGCCTAGCTACTACGAGTAGGCACCATTACGATCCCCGAGGGTGGAAAATCCGGGTCGTGACAAGTTGGTATCAGAGCTCTAGGTTACATAGGTCTCACAACTCACGGACAAGATTAGTAGAGTCTGAGGGATCGATACAGAGACATCTGTATTTATCCCCCAGAGGCTACCGAGTTAGGAAAAGTTTCACATTTGTTCTTTCTTGTCATGTTGAAGTTCTACTCTGTTCTTTCGTAGATGGCGAGAACAGGCGCTTCCTCATCTTCTGATCAGCAGTCCGAGCCCCAGGTAGCTCTCGCTAGGGGCAGAGGGTGAGGCTGAGGCTGTGCTAGAGGTCGAGGTAAGGGCAAAGCTCAACCCCGAGCAGCAGCACCAGTGGCGAGCCTCGGGTAGCCTTTGACAAGGAGGTTCCGGCCCCGGCCCCGGCCCCAGCCCCAGCAGTTCTAGTGGGCGCAGCTTAAGTCCCAGAGGGGTTTATTGCTACCCCAGTTCTTCAGGATTCTCTGGTCTGATTAGTGGGTCTCATGGAGAGCAGGTTTGCTTCCTGTAGCACCAATCGTCGCTCAGGCTGGAGGAGGGGCCCAGACTCCTGCTACTCGTACTCCGGAGGAGGTAGCTCCCCCGGTTCAAACTCCAACAGTTCAGCCAGTTGGAGCAGCTCACCGGGTGTGGTAGCGCAAGCCGGTGATGGGGCAGCTATGTCTGCCGATGCTTTCTGGAGGTTGGATAGGTTCACCAAGCTTTTCACTACTACCTTTAGCGGTGCATCTACCGAGGATCCTTAGGATTATTTGGACAGCTGCCAAGAGGTTCTTCGGAACATGGGTATTGTTGAGAGCAATGGGGTTGATTTCGCTACATTTTGGTTGTCTGGATCCGCCAAGACTTGGTGGAGCGATTATTGTTTAGCTAGACCAGCAGGATCCCTAGCCTTGACCTGGGAGCAATTTACGCATGTATTTCTAGAGAAGTTTCTCCTTATTGCACACCGAGAGGCCTATCGGAGGTAGTTCAAGCGTCTCCATCAGGGATCCATGACAGTCACCCAGTATGAAACCATGTTTATGGAGTTGGCCCGTCATGCTATTGTTATACTTCCTACTGAGAGGGAAAGAGTGAGACGATTTATTGATGGACTCATTCAGCCTATTCGTCTCCAGATGGCTATAGAGGCTAGGAGCGAGATATCCTTTCAGGAGGTGTCCAATGTAGCCCGGGGGATTGAGATGGTATTGTCACAGAGGGGTGGTCAAAGAGCAGACAAGAGACCCCGTCAGTCAGGCCAATTCAGTGGTGCCTCGTTTGGAAGCAGAGATTTGTATGATAGGGGTCAGCCTTCTAGGACTTTCCAGTCAGCCCTCCAGGTGTCTCACGGTGCCTCAGATGGCCATGGTTCTCACGCACACTATTCTGATCAACAGCCATTCAGTGTGTTGCTAGCTCCTATCAGTGCAACGCCACTTTAGAGTTTCCGTGGTGGTCATTCAGGTCAACCGAGCCAGTAGACTCATCAGCCGAGGACTTGTTACACTTGTGGTGACACGGGTCATATTGCCAGATTTTGCCCTCGAGCACCGAGCAGTTCTTAGCACCAAGGTTCTCGTGCCATGGTTTAGGCACCAAGTGTTTCACAGACCGCCCAGCCAGCTATAGGTGGGGGTAGAGGTTCCATAGGTGGAGGTGGAGCTTAGACCGCCAGAGGTGGAGGCCAGCCAGCAACAGGTCGTCCTAGAGAGGTAGATTAGAGTGGTGGGCCCCATCCCCGATGTTATGCTCTTTAGGCTAGCCCGAGGTAGAGGCTTCAGATACGGTTATTAAGGTACGGTTCTGGTTTGTTATAGAGATGTTTCAATGTTGTTTGATCCGGGGTCTACGTATTCGTATATTTTATCCTATTTTGCCCCATATTTGGTCATGCCTAGTGATGCATTGGGTATTCCTATTTATATGACTACGCTGGTGGGTGATTCTATCGTGATCGATCGAGTCCATCGTTCTTGTGTTGTGGTGATTGGGGGTCTTGAGACTCGTGTAGATTTGTTGCTTTTAGATATGGTCAACTTTGATATTATATTGGGGATGGACTGGTTATCACCCTATCACGCTATGTTGGACTGTCATGCCAAGACTGTAACCTTAGCTTTATCGAGTATGCCTCGTTTAGAGTGGAGAGGGACTCCTGGTCATTCTACCCACAGTGTTATATCATATGTGAAGGCTCAGCGTATGATCGAGAAGGGGTGTTTGGCCTATTTAGCCTATGTTCGGGATTCCAGTGCCGAGGTTCCCTCTATTGATTTTGTGCCTGTTGTTTGTGAGTTCCCTGATGTTTTTCCTTTAGACCTAACGGGTATGACACCCAACAAGGATATTGATTTATGCATTGATCTGGTTTCGGGCACTCAGCCCATTTCTGTCCCGCCATATCGTATGGCCCCGCCGGAGTTGAAGGAGCTAAAGGAACAGTTGCAGGATTTGCTTGAGAAGGGCTTTATTAGACCCAATGTCTCACCTTGGGGTGCGCCGGTGTTATTTCTCAAGAATAAGGATTGGTCAATGAGAATGTGTATTGATTATCGGCAATTGAATAAGGTAACGATCAAGAATAAGTATCCACTGCCAAGGATTGATGATTTTTTCGACCAGCTTCAGGGTGACAAGGTATTTTCTTAGATTGACTTGCGATCTGGCTACCATCAGTTTAGGATTAGGGCATCTGATGTCCCTAAGACAATTTTTCGCACTCGGTATTGGCATTATGAGTTCTTGGTTATGTCATTCGAGTTGACAAATGCCCCAGAAGCTTTCATGGACTTGATGAACCGAGTTTTCAGGCCTTATTTGGACTCATTCATGATAGTTTTCATTGATGATATATCGATATATTACCGTAGCTAGGAGGAGCACGAACAACACCTTAGAGTGGTTCTTCAGACTTTGAGGGATAGTCAGTTATATGTCAAGTTCTCCAAGTGTGAGTTCTGGCTGAGTTCAGTTGCATTTTTGGGTCATATTTTATTAGCAGAGGGTATTCAGGTAGACCCAAAGAAGATAGTGACAGTCAAGAACTAGCCTAGACCAGCATCAGCTACAAAGATTCAGAGTTTCTTGGGGTTGGCAAGCTACTATCGACAGTTCGTAGAGGAGTTTTCATCCATTGCATCCCCGATGACCAGATTGACCCAGAAGGGTACCCAATTCAGATGTTCGGATGAGTGTGAGGCGAGCTTTCATAAGCTCAAGACAGCTCTGACTACGATACTGGTGTTGGTTTTGCCCATAAGTTTAGGGCCTTATACAGTCTATTGTGATGCTTCCCGTGTTGGGCTTGGAGCAGTGTTGATGCAGGATGGCAAGGTCATTGCTTATGCTTCAAGGTACTTAAAGATTCATGAGAAGAACTATCCGGTTCATTATTTGGAGTTGGCAGCCATAGTTCACGCATTAAAGATTTGGAGGCATTATCTATATGGCGTGGCATGTAAGGTATTCACGGATCACAAGAGTCTTCAGTACTTGTTCAAGCAAAAGGAGTTTAATTTGAGGCAGAAAAGGTGTTAGAGTTGTTGAAGGATTATGATATCACATTTCTATATCATCCGGGGAAGGCCAATGGGGTGGTCGATGCTTTGAGTAGAAAGTCAGTCAGTATGGGTAGTCTTGCTTATATTCCAATCGGTGAGAGGCGGCTTGCTTTGGATGTTCAGGATTTAGCCAATCAGTTCGTGAGGCTGGACGTTTCTGAGCCCAGTCGGGTGTTAGCTTGCATAGTCGCTCATTCTTCATTATTGGAGCGTATTAGTTAGCGGCAGTATGATGATCCCCATTTGTGTGTCCTTAGAGACACGGTGCAGCGCGGAGGTGCCATGTATGTTACTTTAGATGATGATGGAGTTTTGAGATTGCAGGGTCGAGTATGTGTGCCTAATGTGGATGGGCTCCGAGAGTTGATTTTGGAGGAGGCCCATAGCTCCCGGTACTCTATTCATCCGGGCGTCGCGAAGATGTATCAGGATTTGCGGCAGCATTATTGGTGATGTAGAATGAAGAAGGATATCATGGCATATGTGGCTCGTTGTTTGAATTGTCAGAAGGTTAAGTACGAGCATCAGAGGCCTGATGGTTTGTTCTAGAAGATTGAGATTCCTGAGTGGATGTGGGAGCATATCACTATGGACTTCGTTGTTAGACTCATACGGACTTAGAGGAAGTTCGATGCAGTATGGTTATTGTTGATAGGCTGACCAAGTTAGCACATTTCACTCCTTGGTAGTCTCCTATTCTTCTGAGAGGTTGGCTGAGATCTCTATTCGGGAGATTGTTCGCCTTTATGGTGTGCCCGTATCTATCATTTTGGACTGGGGTACGCGGTTTACCTCGCGCTTCTGGAGGGAAGTTCAGCGAGAGTTGGGCACACGGGTTGAGTTGATCACAGCATTTCATCCCCAGACGGACGGTCAGTCCGAGCGGACTATTTAGATCTTAGAGGATATGTTCCGAGCTTGTGTTATTGAATTTGGAGGTTCGTGGGATCAGTTCTTGCCTTTAGCGGAGTTTGCCTACAACAACAACTACCAGTCGAGCATCCAGATGGCTCCTTATGAGGCCTTATATGGTAGGCAGTGTCGGTCTCCGGTTGGATGGTTTGAGCCGGGAGAGGCTCGGTTGTTGGGTACGGATCTAGTTCAGGAGGCCTTGGACAAGGTCAGGATCATTCAGGATAGGCTTCGTTCAGCTCAGTCCAGGAAAAAGAGCTATGCAGACCGCAAGGTTCGAGATGTGGCTTTTATGGTTGGTGAGCGGGTATTGCTCCGAGTGTCGCCTATGAAAGGCGTGATGAGATTTGGGAAGATGGGCAAGCTTAGCCCTAGGTTCATTAGTCCGTTTGAGATTCTTGACCGAGTGGGAGAGGTGGATTATAAAATGGGAGAGCTTATTAGCCGTACATCCAATGTTTCATGTGTCCATGCTTTGGAGGTATCACGGCGATCCAGCCCATGTGTTATATTTCAGCACTATCCAGTTAGACAAGGATCTGTCTTATTCGGTGGCTATTCTGGACCGGCAGGTTCGTTAGTTGAGATCCAAGAGTTTCCCTTCTATTCGTGTCCAGTGGAGAGGTCAGCCTCCTAAGGTATCGACCTGAGAGTCCGAGTCCGATATACGGGGCCGTTATCCTCATCTTTTCTCCTACTCAGGTACTTCCTTCTTCTGTCCGTTCGGGGACGAACGGTTATTTTAGAGGTGGAGATTGCGACGACCCAAAGGGGCATCACTTGTTTAAAATGAATTTTGTGCTTCCAAGGCCTTGAAAACCTCATTTAGAGTTGCTTCGAATTGTGTGCATAGTCCGAGCACGTAGCCAGAAATTTTAAATGTGAAATTCTGTAAAAAAAAATACTAAATTTTGATATTAAAATGAATAAATTTAATTTTGGTCAATATTTTGGGTAAATGGATCCAGACCCGTGATTTGACGGTCCTGGAGGGTCCATATAAAAATATGGGACTCGGGTGTATGCCCGAAATCGAATTTCGAGGTCCCGAGCCCGAGAGATGAATTTTTAAAAGAAATTATTTTTCTGAAATTTTTAAGGAAAATTGAAATGATATTTGATTAGAACGTGTTGGTATCGGGCCTGAATTTTGGTTTCAGCACCCGATACAGGTCTTATATGTGCTTTAAGTTATTTTTGTGAAATTTGGTTGAAAACGGATGTCGTTTGACATGATTCGGACGTAAATTGGAAAATTTGATGTTTTATGAAGTTTGAAAGAAATTTTGGATTTTGAGTTTTAATTCGACGTTTATGATATTGTTTTGCGATTTGATTGCACGAATAAGTTCTGAGGATATTTTTGAGGTTGTGTATATATTTGGTTTGGAGCCTTGAGGGTTCGGGTGAGTATTGGAAAGACCACGGGTTGCATTTTTGAACTTGAAAGTTTGCTGGTATAACCGACTTGCAGGCTTAGCATTTGCAAAGCCTGGCTCGCAAATGCGAGCTCGAAAATGCGAAGGACTTCTCGCAAATGCGAGATAGCCCAGACCTGACCCTTCATCGAAAATGCGATAATATACTTCGCAAATGCGAAGGTGACCATGATGCCAGGGATCGCAAATGCGACCAAACGGTTCGCAAATGCGGAACTGGGAATGTCGCAAATGCGACATTTTTGGTCGCAAATGTGAAGTCCCTCATTTTGTTCAGTGTTCGCAAATGCGAACTTCACTTCGCAATTTCCACATCTGAGTCTCAGGGTTCACAATTGCGAATCCCGTTCGCATTTCCTATATCAGAGACTTGCATTTTAAGTCATTTTCAAAACACAACTCCTTTGGACGATTTTTCAAAAACAATCCTTCTTCCAAATCAATTGTAAGTTAGTTTTTACTCATTTATTTCAATCATTTACATCTTTTAACATGATTTCAACTTAAAATTAAAGATTTTCATGGAGGAAATTGGGTGTTTTGGGTAGAACCTAGGTTATTAAAAAATTGGAGATTTGGACCTCAATTTGATGTCCGATTTCAAAACAAATTATATATTTGTGTTCGTGGGGGAATGGGTAATCGAGTTTTGGTTCGAACCTCGGGTTTTGACCACGTGTGCCCGGGGTGATTTTTGACTTTTTGGGTAAAACTTTGGAAAACTCATTTTCATGCATTAGGGTTGATTCATTTAGTGTTTATTAATGTAATTAAGTAATTTGTGATTAGATACGAGTGTATTAGAGGTAGAATCGTGGGGTAAAGCCATAATTGAGGCTTGAGTTGTATTCAAGACATTGAGGTAAGTGTTTGGTCTAACCCTAGCTTAAGGGACTAGGAGTTGAGTCCTATTTGCTAACTGCTCCTTGTTGAGTACGACGTATAGGCATTGTGACGAGTATCTATACGGGTGTATCTCGCATGACCGTGAGCCTTTAAATTGTGAATATCATGATTTCGTTGTATTTTTCTTGCCTTGGTGATGATTCCTATTTGTCAAGAAAAAGTTTGTGAAAAGAAATTGTGACCTATGAACAACGAGGAGCATTTGCTCAAGTTATATTACAATTGTAAACGTATATGAAATGGTTGAACCCTTTGGAGCATTGGCTCAAGTGGTAAACTGAGATAAGGAATAAAAGTGAAAGAAAGAGAAAGAGTATTTAAAATATTCCCTTGCCGGGATATCGTTATTTATTGATTATTTTCCCTTACCGGAATGTTGAGATTAATGATATTGTACTTTTGCCATGATTTAATTGTTTTAATTGTGTTCCCTTGCTGGGATTTCTATTATTATTTTATTTATTCCCATACCCCTTGTTTGTTATTATTGTTTGGGTGAGGAAGATTGTTAAAGCACGAAGGGTGATGTCGTGCATTGTTTGTTTATTATGAGGAAAGAGTGTAAAGCACGAAGGGTGCCGTGTATTGTTTGCTTATTGTGAGGAAAGAGAGTAAAGCACAAAGGGTGATGTCGTGCCGCATGATGTATCATCCGTCCATTTCTATCGATTATATGTGAGGAAAGAGAGTAAAATCACGAAGGGTGATGCCGTGCTTATTATTATTAAATCATTTCTTGGTGAGGATGAGAGTAAAAGCAAGAAGGGTGATGTCGTGCATTTATTAATTTCTGATTCTTTATTGATGTCTAGCTATGCTGCTTTCTTCGTTATTTGATGATTTTATTTGGAGTTGTTATCTTCCCCACATCATGCTCCCCTCCCATATTGACTAGTTAATTCTGTATCTCGATTTCGCTGTATATGTATATATAACTGTATAGGTTTATGTGGTAGTCCGGTCTAGCTTCGTCACTACTTCGCCGGGGTTAGGCTAGGCACTTACCAGCACATGGGGTCGGTTGTGATGATACTACACGCTGTGCTCTTTTGCACAGATCCAGGTGTCAGAGTAGCTTACGATGCGCAGTAGTAGTCAGGAAGCCGACCTTCAGTCCACGAGACTCCGAGGTAGCCTTGCTGGCGTCCGCAGGCTCGGCATCTCTTTCTTCCGTTTTCATGTTCTGTTGACATTTGTATTCGAGGCAGACTATGTCATTTATTTCAAACCCTTATTTGTAGTAATCCTAGACAGTCCATGTATTGTTGTGACACCAGGTGCTGGGTAGAGACTTGTATTGGCTTTCTAGACGTTGTTTCTATATTTAGTTAGACTTCCGCTAAATTTTACTTTCCGTTGTATTTTTTTTAACTGCTTATTCATTGATAATTTAATTGTTTACTCATATATAAAACAAGATAGATTAATATTTGCAGAGGTTCTTGGCTTACCTAACTACCACGAGGAGGCGCCATTACGATCCCCGAGGGTGGGAAATCCGGGTCGTGACACTAAGCAACTTAAAAAAAACTCCTAAATGTAGAAGGAGTTGAAAAGTTATGGAAATTTTGACCTAAAATATTTTTGACTTTGTGTTTAATCTATAACTGTATACTAATTAATTGGTGCCTATACAATTAATTACCATACCAATTTATACCCAAATTTCAATCTTTTTTCTGTTTATATAAAAAGTCCTTAAGTATTGAAGTGGTCGAAACTTTTACCTAAAATACCTAGAGAGGCTTACTCGGTTAAAATTGTTATTAAGATTTCTTTTAAGAATCTGTTAAATTACATAGCTTAAATAAGGAAAAAAGTTATACATAAAATTTATTTGATTTCAAATGCCTAAATATTAGAAAAATAATTATTCCTAAAAATAGAAAAATAATTAAATGATTATTTTGTCAAGTGTGGAGTATATTTTTAAAGATTAAAAAATGCGAATGACATTTCGTTAAAGGTCTTTGTGCTTTTAATATAATATAGAAATAGATTATTAAACACAATCTTAAATTTTTTGTGCACCAATTGAAAATTAAGGATTACGATCATATATTTA
Organism: Nicotiana glauca; assembly: GCA_026770625.1. NCBI lineage: Eukaryota > Viridiplantae > Streptophyta > Magnoliopsida > Solanales > Solanaceae > Nicotiana > Nicotiana glauca. The sequence continues at coordinate 56,228 of MU704861.1, forward strand.
GTTTTTATTATATAATAGATGTTGCCTTATTCTAAATGTTACTTCCACATATTAACTTGACCAGTGAAAAATATAACTTGAATTTCCCGTAAAAGGTTTTAATATAATTGAATATCGTAAGTAAATATAATGCAAAAAAATTGAATATAATACAAAGATGAAAATAATATTACCTCCTCATCATCTACAAATGTCAGAATCAATCGAAGGCCTTGATTCATTGCATTTTTTAATTCTTTAACTACTCCGAATTGAATAAGTAAGACTTTTACTATCTATTGAGTATTGAGAATCACATTCACTCAAACGGTTATGTAGTATGCATTCATTCACAAATTCAATTTCAGTTGCCATTGTGCGTACATGACATCAAGTGCACACATGTGGTTTAATACGAAAAGGGAGTAAAGTCATAAAAGTCAATTTTAAAAATTTTATTTAAAAGAAGATTTAGATACTTGGACTAATAATAAAGATTGCTAATGCACTGATGCATTTTAATCCAACCAGAATGTGTGTACTACTAAATTTTAGGATTGATATGCTTTTTATGACATACAAAAACACACCTCAAAATTGAGGATTAGTATGCTTTTTATGCCATATGCAAGAACACAACTCATCGATCAGGCATAATTTTTATATACTGGATAACAAACATTTCAATAGTAACCACCAAGAGGATGTGGTGCAGCGGATGGGGTTGTTCTTCCCTAAACCAAAGGTCTCGAGTTCGAGCCATAATATGAGAAAATCCTTGGTAGGGAGCGCTTCCCCTGAATGGGGCCCTGTACTGCGCGATTCGGATATAATCAGGCTCCAATGTGGTACCGGATATAATTTATGTAATTCAATATTACAAAATATCTCAAAGCTCAAAGAGTAAAACAAAAATCATAATTGAACTGTAATAAAGCTATATAACTTTTAGAATATAATAAATTATATGTCACGACCCTAGTTCACCAATTGTGAACACGTCATGACGGTACCTAGTCTTCACGACCGGGTAAGCCTAACACATTGCGGAAGTAACGACATTTGCGAAATTTATATTCAAAAGCTACATAACATGAGTAATGTATACAGTTGCCACCTGGCACATACACTTTAATACTTTAAATTCTGAAGCCATCCCAAAGACCCGGAAACCCACGACCAACACAGGCTAAGGATAATACATAACACTGCTCTAATCATCCAGAAAGTCTATAACAAGGAAGAACAGAATAGCATCTAGCTAACTAAAGGGTAGAGTGAGAGGGAGATTCTCCGGTCTGTGGACGCGGCAGATATACCTCAAGTCTCCTAAATGCTCTCTGCGGCTACTAATAATGCGCATGCGTAGAGGTACCCGGATCTGCACATGAAAAATATGCGCAGAAGAGGCGTGAGTACACCACAGCGGTACTCAGTAAGTGCCAAGCCTAACCTCGGTTGGGTAGTGACGAGGAAAGGTTAGGGCGCTACTGAGACAGAAATAATAAAATAGCAAGATATTAACAGTATCGAAGTCTGATGAAAACTAATGAACACAGCAGCGTGATAAGACAGATCAATGAAATATAGTATTGCAAGACAAAAACAGAAACACAGAGTAAATACAGCAAAATTTCAAGAATACCGACGAGGGTCTTCCAGGATACCGTCCTGTAACCCCTTTTCTCAACTGTCCAATGGAACTCCCGGGATACCGTCCCGTAGTCCAAATCTCATATCAATATCAAAGAATCTCCCACGATACCGTCCCGTAATCCAATCATCAGTGTGCAGGGGGATCTCCCGGGATACCGTCCCGTAGTAACAAAATAAAAGTGCAGGGGGATCTCCCGGAATACCGCCCCGTAGTCCCAAAATAAAAGTGCAGGCGGATCTCCCAGGAATCAAACCCATAGTCCCAAAGTAAAATGCAGGGGGATCTCCCGGGAATCAAACCCGTAGTCCCAAAGTAAAC